>CAUYLG010015510.1:0-99247 GCA_963573385.1 Cacajao melanocephalus | reverse complement strand
AATTCAATCTACATTTTGTTTGTAAGAAACCTCATTCACAAGAGGCGGTATAACATGGTAATTAAGAATAATCCTCCCATTCACAATTGTTACAAAGAGAATTAAATACCTAGGAATACAACTAACAAAGGATGTAAAGGGCCTCTTCAAGGAGAACTACAAACCACTGCTCAACGAAATAAGAGAGGACACAAACAGATGGAAAAACATTCCATGCTCATGGTTAGGAAGAATCAATATTGTGAAAATGGCCATACTGCCCAAAGTAATTTATACATTCAGTGCTATCCCCATCAAGCTACCTATGACCCTCTTCACAGAACTGGAGAAAACCACCTTAAACTTCATATAGAACTAAAAGAGAGCCCACATAGCCAAGAGAATCCTAAGCAAAAACAAAAAAGCTGGAGGGATAACTCCACCTGACTTCAAACTATACCACAAGGCTACAGTAATCAAAACAGCATAGTACTGGTACCAAAACAGAGATACAGACCAATGAAACAGAACAGAAGCCTTGGAGGCAATGCCACATATCTACAACCATCTGATCTTTGACAAACCTGACAAAAACAAGCAATGGGGAAAGGATTCCCTGTTTAATAAATATGGTGTTGGGAAAACTGGCTAGCCATGTGCAGAAAGCAGAAACTGGACCCCTTCCTGACACGTTACTCTAAAATTAACTCCAGATGGATTAAAGACTTAAACGTAAGACCTAACAGAATAAAAACCCTAGATGAAAACCTAGGCCAAACCATTCAGGACTTAGGCATAGGCAAGGACTTCATGACTAAAACACCAAAAGCATTGGCAACAAGGGCCAAAATAGACAAATGGGATCTAATTAAACTCCAGAGCTTCTGTACAGCAAAAGAAACAGTCATTAGAGTGAACTGGAAACCAACAGAATGGGAAAAAATTTTTGCAATCTACCCATCTGACAAAGGGCTAATATCCAGAACCTACAAAGAACTAAAACAGGTTTACAAGAAAAAAACAAACAAACCCATTTAAAAGTAGGTAAAGGATATGAACAGACACTTTTCAAAAAAAGACATATATGAGGCCAACAAACATGAAAAAATGCTCATCATCACTGGCCTTCAGAGAAATGCAAATCAAAGCTACATTGAGATACCATCTCATGCCATTTAGAATGGCAATCATTAAAAAATCTGGAGACAACAGATGCTGGAGAGGATGTGGAGAAATAGGAACACTTTTACACTCATGGTGGGAGTGTAAATTAGTTCAACCATTGTGGAAGAAAGTGTGGCAAATTCCCCAAGGACCTAGAAATAGAAATTCCATTTGATCCAGCAATCCCATTACTGGGTATATATCCAAAGGATTATAAATCGTTCTATTATAAAGACAGGCACACATATGTTCATTGTGGCACTGTTCACAATAGCAAAGACCTGTAACCAACTCAAATGCCCATCAGTGATAGACTGGACAAGGAAAATGTGGCACATATACACCATGGAATACTATGCAGCCATCAAAAACAATGAGTTTGTGTCCTTTGTAGGGACATGGATGAATCTGGAAACCATCATTCTCAGCAAACTGACACAAGAACAGAAAATCAAACACCACACATTCTCATTCATAGGTGGGTGTTGAACAATGAGAACACATGGACATAGGAGGGGAGCATCACACTGTGGGGTCTGTTGTGGGGGGGACTTGGGGAGGGACAGCGCAGGGTAGGGAGGTTGAGGAGGGATAATATTCAGAGAAATGCCAGATACAGGTGATGGGGGGATGGAGGCAGCAAACCACATTGTCACATATGTACTTATGCAACAATCCTGTATAATCTGTACATGTACCCCAGAACCTAAAGTACAATAAAAAATATATATATTTTAAAAATTGTAAAAGCAACCATTTAAAAACATTTGTAAAACAGACCAAATATTAAAGAAAAACAAATATAAAAAAAAACAGAATATTAATCCCTTTTCCAATCTGCCTTGGATCAAAATTTAGCTCTAACACCAGTTTTGCCATCGTGGCAAAAACTCAGCCTATCTTTGTCTCAGTTTTAAATTTAAAATTTTAATTTAAAATTATAATAGTCCTTATAGGATTGTCACAAGGAATAAATGAGTCCATGTTAATAAATCATAATACAGATGAGAACAGCTTTAATTACCATACATAAGTGACTAGCTCACACTTCATTTTCTCTGGCCTAGACCTCCTTTCTAAACTAGTAACCTACATATTCACCATTTCCCTTTTTGTCTTAACTTAAATTTTTCAATGGTATCTACAACTCAACATGCCCCAAACAGAATTCATGATCTATAAGTCTTGAACAATCCCAAGGCTGCCCATCCCAGAAAATGACACAACTCATAAAACTGGGTGATATCCTCCACACAGATTTCTGCCCCCCCACCACACCCTTCATATCCCTAACCAATCTATCCACAATGTATTGATATAGCTCTTTACATGTTTCTTGAATCTGTTTTCTTTTTCTTGCCTATGAATTCTATACCCACTAACCTATTCTAATCTACTTTTATCTCTAACCTTCATGACTGCAAAAGCTTGCTGTCTGGGCATCCTGTATCTTTTCTTTTCCCTATTCTCCATGCTGCAGCCAGAAACGTCTTCGATTATGCTCCCCAAATTCAGCATAAAATGCTTCATTGATTTACTATGATTCAGGGAAAAGCCCTAAATTCCTAATATGGCTTATTAATCCTCCCATGGCTGATTTCTCTATTGCCTTATTTCTATCAATTTCTTCATCTTTTGCTCTGTTATTGCTTCTGATCAATTCTTAAGTAACTCACGCTTCCTTCTACTAAAGCACATTCGTGCTTTCTTTTCTCCTCCGCTTATTTAATTCTTACTATGCATTCAGAGTTCTGCTCCATTATCATTTTTTTCTTGAAGCCTTTCCTAGTCTCCAGGTGCCATAACATCTGTGAATTCATGCATACTTTTCAAGATGTACCTTTCCTGATTCCACATATTATTTTGTAAAATTTACATGTCACACTATAAAATTTGATTAATGAAAACTTAAAGAGGGCAGGCCCTTCATATGTTTACCACTGTAAGCCCAGGATATAATATATAACATAGTTCTTGGTAGAAAGCAGTCAATAAATATTTGCTGAGTGCATAATTAGGTACCAGTACTTATAGTAGTAAGAAACAACTCAAAAGATTACATAAGTTGTGTGACAAAATAAAGCAACTAAGTTTAAGTAACCATCAAGATAAGCACAGAGCTAAAATGTGTCTAACCATTAGCCAGAAGGAATATTGACCAACGATCATTTCAGAGTGCTAAGATTGCCAAGCAAACATCAGTCCTTCTAAAAGTCCTATCAGAAAAAGGCAAAGTAGAGATCTAACTTATTTAATGATCTTTAGACTTGAAAAGTGGTGACTGCAGTCTTTGCTTTTGCATGTACCATGTACGGGAGAGGAGTTTTTTTTTTTTTTTTTTTTTCATTCAACATTAGGTTCATGGTTGAGACCCTTATTACAAGAGACAGTTAATAAAAGAAAAGCACTCACATTTATTTAATATAAGTTTTATGTAACATAGGAGCCTTTGTAACTGCCCAATGGGTTATTCTTGCCTACTGACCAGGTAGAGCTAAGGGTCTAATGCATGCAGAGCTGGCTAAGTGGAAGGATAGAGCTTTATTATTCAAGTCAATCTCCCTGAAAATTCTGAGACTGAGGTTTTTAAAGGATAATTTGCCAGGTTGAGGACCCAGGAGTGGTAGTGCTGATCGTTCAGGCCAGAGGTGAAATCACAGTGAGGGTGAAAGTGGATTTTTTTTTCTGTCTTCTGTTCCTGGATGGGATCACATAATTAGTTGAGCCAGATTATTTATCCGGGTGGTACCAGCTGATCCCTCAGAACGCAGGGTCTGAAAAATACCTCAAACCTCAGTTTTAGATTTTACAGTAGTGATGCTATCCACAGGAGCAATTGGGGAGGTTAGCGATCTTGTAGTCTCCAACTGTGTGACTCCTAAATCATAATTTCTAATTTTGTGTCTAATTTGTTAGTTTTATAAGGATGGTTGTCTTCTCCGTAGGTAAGAAGGGGGTTTGTTTCAAGAAAGCGCTGATATCAACTTTGTTTCAAAATTAAACTATAAACTAAATTCCTCTTCTAGTGAGCTTGGCCTACACTCAGGAATGGACAAGGGCCGTTTGGAGGTTGAAGGCAAGATTTTGAGGCTAAAGGGACAGTTAGGTCAGATTTCTTTCACTGTCATAATTTTCTTACCATTATAATTTTTGCAAAGGTAGTTTCACCTTCAGGAAAGAATACCCAAGGAAACAGTGAAATCTATTTATTTTTATGGGCAGTCACTGCAGACGTATGGCTGGAAGATAAAGGAATATGGTCTCATGGTAATGATAATAAACTGGTGAGAACCAAGCAACGTCTTTGTTCAGATTCTTTCTGGCATCTCTACGTCTTAGAAAATAAAGAAGTTATTTTCCTCTGTGTTATAAAGAGTACCTCTAGAATTAAAGCCTACGACCTACTTTAGAGGAAGGTCAGAAAACTCTTTTATGACTTGCTTCAGGGGAAAGGGAGAAACGAAGTTAAAGAGACTTTCTACTGTTTCTCAAGTGTCAAGGAGCTGCATGTTGGGATAGCGTGTCCTGAATTCCACCATCTGACAAGACCAAATTTACTCACAAAATGTTAGGAGGAGAAAAAATAGGCAAAACAACTATAACAGGCATATTGGAGCCAATTAGGAGCACATGGTGGAATGGGTCCAGCCATTAGGATGTTTCTCTCCAGAAATCAGTTTGGTCTGCAGACACTTGTAAGCCATTGACTATACTTTCTGTAGCCTCTCTGATGATGGAAAAGGAGATTAAGAGGAAGCAGACAGCAGGAGGCAAGCTATCCTTTATCAGTCTCAGAGATGATAATGTCCATCCCAGCATGGAGCTGATTAGAAGGAGATGCTGAGCAGAGGAAACGACATAAATTGAGCAGTACTCTCTCTCCTGAGTCAGCAGTTCCCCCCTGACTTCTTTATATAGTTTGAATTAATATTAAAAGGGCGTAAAGGTATACAGAGTAGATAGCAGGTCACATTTATATAATACTGAGACCAAATATCTTAGTCACTCCAAACACCTTCCTTATTAAAGAATCAGTGAGTTTTAAATCTCTACCATGGGGCTATTGATTAAAAACTGGTCACAAATAGATGCATTTAACCCACTTTCAAATACAACATTGTGTAGGTGAGCAAGAAGATGGCTAACTATCATAGGTTAGTTTTTCTAAAAAGAAAAAAAAAGACATTTGTGGCACAAACCAGAGCCATAACATTTAGGATTGCATGAGTTTTGGGAGAAACGTACTGTAGTTTTGGCTGCTGGCATGTGGGGGAAATAACACTGAAATCAGTCACTTAGTCATATAAACAGGCAAAGTGAGATAACACTAGTGAGTTAATGACATCTTGAATAGAGACAAGCAAGGTTTAGGTGCAGCAAGAAACAACACTGCACATTTTTTTTTCTAATCATAGAAAATGAGAATAAGATAACTACCTTGGATTACCTAGTTCATACTAAATTACCCACAATAAAGCCCTCTACTCATCTTATTTTCCTATTTATGTTTCAGTTCCAGAAAACAAACAATAATAAAAACTCTTATTGTTTCTATGAGTATTCCTCATGCATTACTGAATCATTCCTGGTCCATCTGAAGTTCCCTGTGTTCCAGAAATAATCCCTGTGACATGATTGATTCTCATAATTTCCCTTCTACATAATTGTAGTCCTCCTACATATTTCTGCTGATTTGAGGTTAAGGCACAACCTCCTGTAAGTATCTCTATAATATTTGCTTCAAGAAAAAATTATTTCAAATCCTATTTGTCTTCTTCAACCAGGTGAACCTCTGTTTCTCGGTTTCACAAATCAAAGGATCTGCATGGATGCTCCTGTTATTGTTCCTCCACACATGATGTCCTGTAATAGCAGTTGGTACATATTGAGCTCATGTTTACAGCTCTCATAGCTAAAAGGCAGCTCTAACTTCTGCTTTGGGTGATCCTGTATTTCACTTATCTAAGGGAATGCTCTGCAGCCATTCAGAATTCAAGAACATACTTTGTCCCTCAGTGAACAGAATGGAATTGGAACACATCTCTTCCCAATCACTGACTGAGATTAATTTGACAAATACCCATTAGATCAGCCAACAGCTTGCTCAGTTACTCCTATTTGCTTTAATTTATTTAGCAAAAGACCCTGATCTATCAAGTTAAATGCCTTGATCATTCATCAGTTTACAGATAGTCAAGTGCCCTAGTCCATAACCAGGTTATCAATCTGTGAAAGGTGAACATTTGGGTAACTCATTTAACTGAGCAAGGTCTAAAGCTTCAAATATTTTAAGTTATTGGAGGTCATGGCTGAACTGTAATCTTTCTCTTGTCAAATATTACAAACTTATAAGAAGACATTTGTTTCCATGAACTAACTGAGCTCTAAATAAATGTATTTCCCCTACAGTTAATTTCTGACTAGGTATTTATTCAGGAGATCTTTCTATTATTATATTGGCTATGCTTTGGTTTGTGCACAGAAATTATGCTGTTCTGACAGCTCTATTATTTTTACTGGTTGGCTTGCAGCAATTTATCTTAAAGTACATGAGGAATTTATTTTTTTAATTGGCTCTGCCTTTCGTTATGAATGTGCTTATGAGACACTATAGCAGTTCACCATTTTAATGTTTCAATGTTTTCCACCAATTTGGTAATCTTGTAAACAGCAGAGTTTCTGAAGTGTCTCTAAGCAATTTTGAAAACAAGATTAATAAGAAAAAGCTAGTGAATTTAGTTTCATCTTTACTGCTTTTCTGACAGCGCTATCATGGCATTGCCCTTTGCTGTATATAAGAGATGTAGAGATATTTGGGCTCAAGTTAGAATTATATGTAAAAAATTCTGATCAAAAAGAAGACATTTTAAATTGATTCTTTTAAATTGCACTAGAAACTTACAAAAGACTTGCTATTAAAGGAATAGAATATTAATTTTATATTGCTGATATAACCAGATGACCCTATGCAACTAGTATCCCAGCACATTATATCAAAGACCAAATTTATGACATCTCAGTATTTAACTATTACCTCAGAATGCTTAACTCAGGAAACTGGAATAAACTAGCTTTCAATTGTTGAGTCAAAATTTAAAAGTTAAATAATTTCACAGATAAGACAGGTTTTTAGGCTCATTAGTTTTTATAGTATTAAAGCAGATATTGCTTAGTCAGTTAAAGGCATTTTTTTTGTAATCTAAACCTATTTAATAATCACCTCCAAAATTTATAGCAATTGTAAAATAGGTAATTCAAGCATTTACTGACTGCCATTTTGTTTCACCATAGCTGAATATAAATCACATAGCTACTTTAAGTTAGATCTTGATACAATTTAATAATACATAAAATTTCATCCAAAAAGCCAACTACTTCTAACACAGGCAAATGCCACTCATTAGACTCAAAGATACATTTACTCATTCAGCAAATATTTAATAAGCCCTTTCTAAGTGCAAAATACTATGTTAGGAGTTTCAGGAAATTCAAAGATAAAACTTAATATCCTCAGTGTAGATTTTCATTAAGTCTATTTATGTGTACATGAAAACTGCAATTTGATACAGAAAAAAATATGCTTTGAGGTAATGTCTATAAAGTGCTTTGCCATTGGAAACAGAGAGAATTTCCAGGATGTAGGTTTAGAGATCATACACAAGAAATGATTGGAAAGGCAACACATGAGGAAGAAACAGCCTGAATAAATCCTATCTGATGTCTAATAAAACGTACTTGTGGCTCTTAGGTGACATGTCTAACCAGGTGATCACAGAGTATCTGGAGGAGGAAATGTCACAACGCATGGCAGAATGAGGTACAAAGTGACTCTCTCACTAGGTTAAAATCACTTGTCTTAAGTCCCACATCAGACCAATTAAATGAAGATTTTTGGTGATAAGAACTGGTCTAGGATTATTTTAAAAGGCTCTAGGTGATTTAAGTATGTACTCATTGCTGGGAAACACCAACTACATTCATTGTAGCAAACACCACCAGCTTGCCATGAAATGAAGTTTCAATTTCAAGCATTCCTGCCACTCTGTCTTGTTTGGCCTACAATAGGCATCTTTATAAAGAGAAGGAAATTTAAATCTATGTTGTTCAGTCATTTCCTCATTTCTTTTCACTACTATAATACTGTTAAACCATACTTTTCTGTTATTTAACTAAAAACTTTAGAACAAAAATAATCTTCTTTCTCATTTCTTGATTCTGCCATGGTTCTAAAAAAAAAAGGCCAGAACTTCTTCTTCTCAAATTCCTTGAGTTTTTTGTTTTTTTTTTTTGTTTGTTTGTTTTTTGGTTTTTATCACAAGTTATGTTTCCCTTCCCTTGTTCTCATGGCCACACTCTCGGGCTGTGCTCTCATCACTTGTTTCACCTCGGAATGATGAATTCAACAATCCTAGTCTCTAGTGGAAAACTGGCCTTTCTTGCCACTTTCCCAAGTTCTGCTGCAAGAATTTTTTCACTTCATCATTTTGTATACTCCAGTGACTGTGTCATTTTTACTATACCCATCATCTCATGACTGTCTTCATCTCTGTTCATGTTGAACTATAACACCATAATAAACCTGTACAATCATTACCTAACATATACCCTCAGCTTCCCAACACCCTTTCCCCTTCTAATTACCAAAATAAGCACCACAATCTGCCTTCTTCATGACTTACTACAAAGGTAGTCATTACTGGAGAAGACTCACATAATCGGTGATATTGGCACCATTATACTTCATGATCTTTAAGTGGACCAAGGATTTCAACAGTGTTTTACTAGATTGCTCTGGTAATACTTTTTTCTCCCATTCTCTGTAACATATATTTCAAGAGATCAAAATGATTCTTAAGCTTTGCTCTTCCTTCCCTCCCTGTCCACCTCAGCAGATAACTTCGCCTCACATGTCAAAAATAATTTTTGCACTGACTTTTCTCTCCTCTACATCATCAAGTGCCCCATCTGAACTGCACATTTTTGTGAGCATACATACGACCATTCCATTTCCCTTTTCATTTACCTGTCCTTTTAAAGATAAACTCTTCAGACAATTGTTTTTAATTTCTTCAGCTTTATTCTCTCTTGAGCCCAAACCATTCTGGTTTTCACCAATTACATTCACTTTACTAAATCCAAAGATCAGTTATCAGCATCTCACTGCACCTATCAGTGATGGTTGACGTTGTTGGTTCACTTCTTCCTTTCATTCTAAAAACACTTTTGTATTTGGTTTCAAGGGCACCACACTGAACTGATTTTCTTCCTTTATGAAATCACCGCTCCTTTTCAGTCATTTTGGTTGCTTGGTGCTCATTTTCTTGACCTCAAAAACTTGAAGTGCCCTACATATCAGTCGTTGAATTTGTTCCGTCTACACACAATTTCTCAGTGATCTCATCCGGTCTCATGACTCTAAATGCCTTCTACACAATGCCTTCTAACGTTTACATTTTTTAGACTAAAATTTTCTTTAAACTCTTGACTAATATGTACAACTTGATACTTTACATATTGACCCAAATGTCGAATTAATATTTTATACTTAACAAGAGAATGCACAGTCCTCATTCTCTCTCCACCTACATCTTCAAAATCCTTTATCTAAATTATGAAGTTTCCATGCTTGTTATTCAGCCTAAAATATCAGTCATCTCCAATCCTATTTTTTCTCACTATCGTCATTCAATTACCTAAATTCTACATGCTTTACTATTAAAACAAACCCATAATGTCATTTCACACACTCTAAAAACATATCCAGAATTCCATTTTTATTAAATTTACTACTGTCACCCTGGAGCAAGCTTGTATTATTTCAATTTTTTTAATTCATTAGTACCTCCAATCCAAAAATTCTAGTTCTTCCTTAAATGGTCTCTTGATTCCATCCTTGCCTACTTCAGTGCATTTTTAATATGGCAGCCAGAAGACTTCCGTAGAATATAATCAAAACCATGTTGTTCCTCTCTCTTCATAAACTTCTCATGTCTCTGTGTGTCGGTTGTAGTAAAAACAACTCTCTATGCTGGAACTGCAGAAACCTCCTCTCTCCTATACTTTAGATATATTCTCACATTAGGAATTTTAGACTTACTTTGGTCTAGAACGTCCATCCTCCAGATATTTGCATTACTCTTTATCCCACTCAAATCTCACATTTTCTGAAACCTACTCTGATCATTCTATTTAAAAGTAAACTATTAAACTTCTCTATCCTCACTCTTGATTTTACTTCTTTTCATAGACTTCATCATCTAAAATAGCACGTATTTTGTTTGGAAGACTACGTGTCTTCCTACATTCCAATAGAATATAAGGTAAAATTACTAGTCAATATTCTCTAGAGGGACAGAATTAATCAAATATTATATATATAAATTGCATATATATGGGAGTTTATTAACTCATATGATTACAAGGTCCCACAATAGGCCATCTGAAGGCTGATAAGGAAGGAGAACCAGTCTGAGTTCCAAAACTGAAGAACTTGGAGTTCGATGGTCAAGGGTAGGAATCGTCCAGCACAGGATGTCAGCTGGGAAGCTAGGCCAGTCTCTCTTTTCACAATTTTTTGCCTGCTTATATTCTAGCCACTCTGGCCACTGATTAGATTGTGTCCACCCAGATTAAGGGTGGGTTGCCTTCCTCAAATGTTAATCTCCTTTGACAACACCCTCCCATGTTCCATGTGAGAACATGCTTGTTTGGTTTTCTATTCTTGTCTCAGTTTGCTGAGAATGATGGTTTCCAGCTTCATCTGGGGTATATGTGCAGAACGTGCAAGTTTATTACATAGGTATACACATGCCTTGGTGGTTTGCTACATGTTTTCACCCATAAGTGGATGTTGAACAATGAGAGCACATGAACACAGGGAGGGGAAAATCATACACCAGCGCCTGTAGGGGGTGGGGGAAGTAGGGGAGGGATAGCAGGGGATGAGGGGATTAGGGAGGGATAACATTAGGAGAAATAACTAATGTAGATGACGGGGATGAATGCAGCAAAACACCAAGGCACATGTGTACACTCTTTAATATTCTTATTGACTCTTTGAGTACTTTTATTCTTAATTCTGCCCCCAATTCCACTATATTCTTTCTACTTGAAGTCACAAATAAGCCTTAGTACATAGGTTTCAGTAATTATTAATATAATTGTGACTTTAGCATCTATTATTATATGCCCAGTCTGTTCTATGCGTTAAGATTGTTGGGAAAACAAAAATTACGAACATATACGCCTTCTAGTCATATCATTAATTTTGTGAGATGGGCTGTTGGGAAAAGCTGCAAAGGAGAAAGGTCTTACAGAGTGCCTACATAAATGGGTTATTAGTAACACATAAACAAGGAACCACAAACAGCAGAAGGCTACAGGAGGCCTCTGAAGAGGAAGGCCTCTCCATGCCTCATGTTCTGGTGCAGAGTGACTTAGGCTCTGTTACCATAGACATCGTGCTCAAGGACATAAACCCCTTCATAGCACTATGACGTAGCCAGACTTGTAGGCTCCTTGTAAGGCCCGAGTTCCACCAGCTGCACATAGATAATAAGCTAAAGATGACCACATGTTCTTGTTTTGTGAAACTCCCAAACCACCACTGTTATTGATCCTTAGAATGACACACTAGTTCCGGCTCAGGGATTCATCCACCATCACTCTACCCCTATCCTGTAGATCAAAGTGATTGTAATCAATAAATAGTGTGGATGATCAGAGCTCTGGATCTTCATTGTCGCCTCAAGAGTAATGAAGTGATGGCCCTCTAGTCCCACTTTTTCTCTTAATCTTTCTCTCATTCCTTTGTTGCCACCGAACTTGTGGTACCCACGGGTGATGTAGAGCTGGCTCCCTACAGTGGGCAGTTTGGTTGTCACTGCTTAACACTGGGAAACTGCTGAATAAAGGTATTAAGTAACCTACTTCACTTTAAACCTGTATTCAGTAAATATGAAACCCATTACTTGTATCTAAGTCATTTAATTTCAGAGTACTCTTAGAAATGATAGTATATAATTTCTTCTCATTAGCTTAGTGTATTTCGATTTGAGGAGTTTTTAATCTGTTTC
Organism: Cacajao melanocephalus; assembly: GCA_963573385.1. NCBI lineage: Eukaryota > Metazoa > Chordata > Mammalia > Primates > Pitheciidae > Cacajao > Cacajao melanocephalus. The sequence goes on along the minus strand of CAUYLG010015510.1, from coordinate 87,029 downwards.
ACTGGTTTGTTCAGCACTACCCATCCTATAAATGTTGGAGTTACTTAAAAATTAGTCCTGGACTCTATTCACCATCTTGGTACATCTTAATAGATTTGCTTATCTCTGATGACTTGCAATACCATCAAATTTCCAACTCCTCAATGCAAATGTTCTATACAGACCTATTCTAAACTAATTTAACAATATCCCATCACTCTCTTTCAGATATCTTAAATGTATTTTCAAAGTTTAATTCGTGATCCCTGCCCACCGTTTAAATCCATTTTATCTCTAATATTTCCCATCTAATTTACTGTCCCCTCCATCCACCCAAATTCTACAGAAAACTGAGAGTCTTCCTTGACGTCTCCTTCTTTGTTTTCTCCTCCAATCTGTTAAAACATCCTCTTTATTCTCATCCAAAATATATTTTGAGTCATCTCATTCTCCCTCCAATTCTAGCAATTATCCGTTTGGCCTCTTACCTATTTTTCTTGATTTCACTGTTACTTTTCTTTCATCCATTCCTTACACAGAAAGCATTCTCTTACTTAAGTTGTTTGATAGTGCCACATTTTCGTTAGCATAAGATTTTTTTTTTTAATATCAACTAGGCTTACAAGCCTTGCATATCTGGCCCCTGCTTACCTCTAGACTTTTATCTAGTTCCATTCATCTCTTCACTCACTATACTCCAAGTTAACTAGCTTTAGCAATTCCATGCATATTCCATTACCCCATTCTTACTGAAGCCATAATTATACTTCCTGGTTTATCTGAGGAACTGGCCTTATATATGAGGCATTAGTCCTCAGGATTTTTATTTAGGTGAATAGTTGGCCCTGAATTATTATTATAATAATTGGACAGACAATTTCATGGAAGCAGAAAAAAATAAGCCCCAGAGGCTTCCTTTGTCAAGAAATAAAAGTACTTGCAATTAACGTTCAAATACATGATAAATGTAGCGTATCTGTAGGTACACAATGATTCTAAATTTGACAATTAGCTGTGATTGCCTGACCCTATGAATAAATTTCTAATAAACAATATTGCATAAATTAAACTTAGTAGATACTATTTTTGCCCTATACTTATTAGTGAATTTAATCACTCTCTAAAATTAGAAAGGAAAGATACCTAGTCTCTGTATAACTTCTCGATTTGATAAATGCTCACTTATATTGGGTACATGAAGGAAATAGAGATTGGGAATATTATAATTCAATGGATCAATAATATTTACAATTTAATTACTTATATTGTTAATATAATTATATGTGGAATATGTATAACTTTTAAATAGTTATTAATATTTTAATATTAAGGGAGAAGAGTAGGAGATGTTATTTATCTTTAATATTAAAATATATAACACATTAAGAATACTATCATATCCTTAATAGATGGGATATATCTATCAGATATAGAAGAGAATCACCAGCACTATAAAAAATAATAAGCTAATTTCAAAATAACAAGAACTAATTTGTCAGTTTTTCAGAAGTGGTCAACAGATTTCTCTCATATAAATTCTTCTGTTACAATATGTTGGCAGCTGTGAAGAATGGACAAACATTAAAAAGCTGTATTATTGATATTTGTTGTTCTAACCTGAATGTTTGTGTCCTCTCAAATTCATATGCTGACAACTAATGGCCAATGTGATGATTCAGAGGTGGGCCTTTGGGAAGTGATTAGGTCACAGGTGGAGCCCACATGAATGAGATTAATATCATCTGAAGGAGGTCCCACAGGGCTGCTTTGCCCCTTTCCACTATGGGTAGGTGTGGCAAAAAGGCACTATTTATGAACTGGAAAATAGATGACATCAGAGACCAAATCTGCTGGTGCTTGATCTTGGAAATTCTCAGCCTCTAAAACCATGAGGATAAATTTCTGTTGTTGATAAGCAGCCCAGTCTAGGGTATTTATTTTGTTATAGCAGCCTTAACAGAGTAAGACAACATCTTGTGACAATATAGTATGAAGATTAATGATTATGATTTAAAAAGTAAGTTTAAAGATATGTTAATAAAAATAAACATGACTTCCTGAGAAAAGGTTAAAATGCAAATTTTTTATTTAAAAAAATTTACTCTGAATAATAAATCATGGAAGAAATGTCACAAAGAACTTATTTAAAGTGTGGAATGGAAACTAGTGGGTACATGAAAGATGATAAATAAGACAGCTATCAAAGTAGTAATGCTCCATCACCCCACTTGGTACCCAGGAAGTATAACTGAAAGACAGAAAAAATATAATTTTAAAATGACAGGTTTATCAGACATTCATGTAGGATTACTGAATTTAAAATGTATAGGCAAATCAAAACTTTAAAATAGGCTAATAAATAATTCAATAAGCCAAAATGATTTCTAACAATGAATTAAAGTTGGAATTGGATATCATCTATAAAATAATGATAAAGACAATCTTTTCAAAAGCATGTTTTAAAAATAAAGGTAGTGCAAAGAGGAAAAACTCTTTGGTATTTTCCATTAGAAGTATAGGAAAGACATAGCAAAGAAACAAATAAAAGAGGAATCCCTATTATCAAAAACTGCAACCCTTGTGAAAATGAAATAAATAATAATACACTAATAATAAAAGATATGAAAAATGTTTATGATTTAGAATAAAAAGGTGAAGGGAGTTTCATTAAGATCAAGAAATGTTTGGGATTATTTTGCATTTGTTTCTAATAACAAACAGGGCATATGTTTACCTGTTCGCTCACTAATTTTTTAAATATATATTTATTGAGCATTATCCATTGCCAATATTGCTTGATGATAAGGTCACAGAGGTGGAACACAAAATTTGTATGGTCAAGGACTCATAGCCTAGCAGGTAACAGAGTTCAAGATGGAGAAAAACATACAATTTTAAAAATATTATGAGAGGTATTTGAAAATTAGAACCACTTCAGTGTCAGCAGAAAAGATAACTTTTGGGACTTAGAAGTTTGGTAACTGTTTTTAAAGCCTGGAAAAGGCCTGTTGATGCCAAGATTATTAGTAGACATTAAAGATATGAAAACTTGAAAACTTTTAAAATTATTGATGATTTTTCTACTGGATTTCAGTATAGGGTGAGAGATTTGATAGCGCATTATATTGGTGATCATTGCTATATAACAAATTACTCAAAATTTAGCAGCTTACAATAGCAAACATTTATTATCTCACAATTTTAAGGGTTAGAAATACCCCCAAAAGTCTCATCCAAATAGAGATGTCACTCACAGTCCAGCATGTGATTATTTAAACCATGCTCAAGAGTTAATAAGTTTCCTCAGACAAAATCTGTAATTATTGCTCTTTGTATAGCATTCCTTTAAATCTGTGCAACTATGAAATAAAGAACGTATTAGCTGGTTCTAAACATGAAATGAGGGTCGTAAAAACATCACTAGTCTATATCAATTTTTAAATTCAAGCAAAAAAAGAATGTTGAAAATTTTCTGGAATTTTTCTGATTAGATCTCATTATCAAGAAATAATTTTCCATAGCTCTGAGTTTCTCTCTTGATTTCACCCTCTGAGCAAACCTTCGTTTTAAAGAAAGGCAGCTCTTGTTTGCAGATGAGTAGTTTTCTCAGTTAGCTTGGTGCCAATAGAACTTGGAGACACCTTCTTTTTTTTTTTTTTTTTTTTTTTTTTCCATTTTGTACTGTATCTTCCCTTATCGATTCAAGCTGACAGTGTTTCTCCCAGTATAATTTTCTCAAAACTTCATGAACTTCCTATGTATATAACAGGGTTTGTCTCATTAGACACAAGCTGTAACTACAAATCTTTTCCCAATGAGCTTTTAGCTTCTTATAGTTCACATTGCCTGAGTAAGGGAATATATGAGTCAGAAATCTGGCTTCATCACTAGACCAGGCTTTCTGGCAGCACTCTAAGTTTGAACTCTGTTGAGAAGGCATTTCTTAGTTTTATTGTCTTTGCCATTTGGAAATTCTCAGAATTTTTAAAACCATAAAGTTGTATCTTTTTAAAAATATCCTTTACTCAAATTTTCTCTCTTCTGATCTTTTACTAGAAGCAGTAAGAATAAACTAGGCTGCACCATAAATACTTTGTTTATAAATATCCTTAACTATCACAACAAATTATTTGGTTACATTTTCTGCTGTCCAGATCCACATTATTGTAGACAATAGTGGTGGTAATGTTTTTCTTCTACAAAGGAAGGATACTTCCTCCCGGTCCAGTAACATGTTGCTCTCTCTTTTTGTTTCTCACCAGCATACTGAAAGTTCATATTTCTCATCTGTCCAATGCAATTTAGAATTTCTCTAATATCCTCTTAAAATCCTTCAGCTTTTTCTCACTACCCAGATCTAAAGCCATGCCTACATTTTTCAGCATTTGTTAAAGTAGCTTCCTATTTTCAGATACAAAAATCTGCATTACTTATCTATTGCCATATAATGAATATTCCAAAATTGGGTGGCTTAAAACAAGAAACTTTTTCTTAATTCTCACTGTTCCCATGGGTAAGAAATTTAGTCATGGCTTACTTGAGCGTCTCGTTCATGAAATTTAAACACTGTCTCTTATAAAACTGCAATCAAGGTATTGATCTGGGCTACAATAATCTTAAATCCCAATTGAGGAAGATTTTACTTCCAAATTGACTCATATAGCTCTTGGTAGGCTTCAGATTTTTAAGGTATTTAGCCAGAGACATTAGTTACTTGCCCTGTCAGCCACTCTATAAGGTCCTGGCTGACCTCAAAGCAAGTGAAGAAGAAAGCAACAGATTAGGAGAGGGCACTCAACATAAAAGCTTTGTATAATCCCATCTCAGAAGTGAGATTTCATGTCTGTTCTGTATTACTCAATGGAAGTCAATTCAACCCACATTAGAAAACACACGGGTGGAGAGAAATTACAAAAGGATGTGGATAACCGAGTATGGAGATTCGTTTTTTACTTTCCTGAGACAGAGTCTTGCTCTGTCACCTAGACTGACGTGTGATCTCAGCTTATTGCAGCCTCTGCCTCCCGAGTTCAAGCAAATTCTCCTGCCTCAGCCTCCTGAGTAACTAGGAGAGTAGATAATTTTTTTTTAACACTGAAGCAAATCTTATTTCATCAAGCCAATGAGATGGACTCTCATATATAATCATTATATAGAAGACAGACAGATAGACAGACTAATAAATAGATGGATATGGCTTTGATATTTTGTCCATTTCTAATCTCATGTTGAAATGTGACCTCCAGTGTTGGAGAAGGGCCTATTGGGAGGTGTTTGGAGTATTAGGATTAGATCCTTCATGAATAGCTTGGTTCTACGTCACAGTAATGAGTGAGTTCTCACACTGTGAATTCACATGAGCTGTGGTTGTTTAGAACAGCCTGATACCTCCTTCTTCTGTCTCTTGCTCCCTCTCTCACCATGTGACACACTATCTCCCCTTTACCTACTGCCATGATTGTAAGCTTTCTGATACCCACACAAGAAGCAGATTCTGGCACTATGCTTTGTCTACAGCCTGCAGAACCATGAGCCAAAGAAACCTCTTTTCTTTGTAAATTACCCACTCTTTTCTGTATTAGTCTGTTTGCATGGCTATAAAGGCGTACCATTATAGCCTGGGTACAAAGCCTGGATGCCTAGGAGAACCTTTATAGCCATGCGAACAGACTAATACAGAAAACTGGTATCAAAAAGTGCGGTATTTTCATAACAATACTTAAAAAGTGGAAGCATTGGAACTGGGTAATAGGCAGAAGTTGGAAGAGTTTTGGGGTCTCAAAAGAATACAGGAAAATGAGAGAAAGTTTAGAACATTTTAGAGACTGGATAAACGGCTGTGATCAAATGCTGATAGAAATATGAACAGTAAATACCAGGCTGGTGAAGTCTCAGATGGAAATCAGAAACTTGTTGGGAACTGGAACAAAGGTTGCCCTTGTAACGTCTTAGCAAGTAACTTGGATACATTGGTGTCCACATCTTACAGTTTTGTGAAAGGTTGAACTTAAGAGTGATGACTTAGAGTATCTGATAGAGGAAATTCCTAAGCTGCAAAGCATTCGAGATATGCCATGGTTATTTCTAACAGCCTAAATTAGATATAGGAGCAAAGAAAGACTTAAAGTTGGAATTTATAATTTAAAGGGAATCAAAGCATAAAAATCTGTAGCCTGGCCCCACAGTAGAGAAAGGAAAAACCCTTTCAGGAGAATCCAAGAGGGCTATGGGGCAATTACTTGCTAGAAATATTTGCATTACTAAAATGGAACCAAGTGTTAATAGCCAAGAAAATGGGGAAAAGGCCTTGAAGGCATTTCCAAAATTTTTAAAGTAGTCCCTTCCACCATGGGCCCAGGGTCCCAGGAGTAATCAATGGCTTTGAGAGCTGGGCCCAGGGCCCTGTTGCCCTGCAAAGCCTTTGAACTCTGCTTCCTACATGCCCGCTGCTCCAGCTCCAGCCATGGCTCAAAGAACCCCAAGCACAGCTTGGGCCGCTGTTTCAGAGAGTGCAAGCTGTAAGCCTTGGTGGTTTCCACATGGTGTTAAGCCTTCAGGTGCACAGAATGCAAGAGTGAAGTTCAGCAGCTTCTACCTAGATTTCAAAGGATTTATTTCAAAGCCTGGGTGCCTAGGCAGAAGACGGTGCCAAGGGGAAATGTGGGGTTGGTGCTCCCACACAAAGTCTCTATCAGGGAACTGACTAGTGGAGCTGTGGGAAGGGGGCTGTCACCCTCCAGACCCAAGAATGACACAGCCTTGAAAAGCCCCAGGCCCTTAACGCCAACCCATGAGAACAACCAAAGGTCCTTTACCCTGCACAAGGATGAAGCGGCCCAAGACATTGTGAGTTCACTCCTTGTACCAATGTACTCTGGATGTGGGACAAGGACTCAGAGGAAATTATTTTGAGCTTTAAGATTTAATGATTGCACTGCTGGGTTTCAGATTTCCATGGTGCCTGTTGTCCTTTTCATTTGGCTTGTTTCTCCCTTTCAGAAAGAAGGTTTACCCAATGCATGTACCACCATTGTATCCTGATATAAATAGCTTGTTTTTTGTTTTATAGGTTCATAGGTGGAAAGAACTTGCTTTGGGTCTCAGAGGAAACTTCTTTGATCTTTGAAACTTTGTATGATGCCGAAATGAGGTAAGACTTTGGGGGACTGTTGGGAAGGGATGATTATACTTTGCAATGTGAGAAGGTTATGAGATTTGGGAGTTTAAGGGCAAAAAGATATGATTTGGATGTTTTTTCTCCATATCTCCTGTTGACATGTGACATCTAGTGCTGGAGGTAGGCCCATTGAGAGATGCTTGGGTCATGAGAGAAGATCCTTCATGAAAGGCTAATAAGTGAGTTCTCTCTCTGTGAGTTCATGCAAGTTCTGATTGTTTAAAGGAGGCTGCCACCTCCTCCCTCTCTTTCTCCCTCTCTCTCCATGTGACATGCTGGTTCCTGTTTGCCTTCCACCATGATTGTAAGCTTGTCAAGGCCCTCACAAGAAGCAGATGCTGGAACAATGCTTTGTGTAAAGCTCATAGGCCCATAAGACAAATAAATATGTTTTCTTTATAAATTACTCATTATCAGGTACTTCTTTATAATAATGCAAATGGACATATATATATATATACACACATACACACATATGGACATATATATACACACACACATATATATGTATATGTAGCACATATACATACACATAGGAATTCACTGCATCCACTTGAAAAATATAGGCTTATAGTTTGGAGTGAAAATCTACTTTTAACATAGCAGAAATATATGTATAGACTGTTCAACACTGTATTTCAGTGTCAAAATTAGATAAAAGGTTTTTCTGGGGGATTTTCATGATTTTTTTTAGTATTTTCTGTAATTGAGAGCTTTTGTCTAATCTCAAAGTGTTTTCTGAGTAGTTTTACAGACCAACTATAATCTTTCAAAATAGCCATTACTTTCTCTCCTTTTCAAAATGTTTTTTCCTACTCTACTTCCTCTTTCAGATTATGGTGATTCTATCCACCTAAGCACCTGGAAAGCAGTCTCCTTAACTCTTCCCTCTCCTTATCATTCGTATCTGATTTATCATGGAGTATTATTATGTTGCTAAATATCATCAGTAACCTCACCCACAAATATACATTTTCCTCTGCACACTTTTTATGTCATTATAGTTCAGATCCACACCATCATTTTCCTGAACTCTAATCAACTCTGAACTCGTTTGCTAATCTATATTTTCCCTGTCGCTCCTATACTTTGTCCACACCACAATCTAAGTTCTCTCTGCAAAAGGCAAATCTGATCAAACCTTCGTTTCTAAAGTTTTTGATTTTTTAAAATCATATGGAGCAATTTGGGGGCCTCATGAAACAACTTAAAATATTACATTTCATATATAAACATGCATGCTAACATTATTTTGTCAATCATAATGTAAAATGTTTACTTTTACCATTGCACATCCTTTTGTAAAAGAAAGAAATTGTTAAATGAAAGTAGAAATAACAAGATCTCAGAATACAGAATATTCTCAAGAGGAAACACAACACACTTTCAGAGATATATATAGAAACAGAAAGAAAGCAGAAATAGAGAAAGACAGGAAGGACAAAAAGGACAGATTTTAAATTTGTTTTCATGTTGAAAAGAACACATCTGACTCCAAAAACACTAAAGAGCAATGTACATCTCTATCGAATTTTGTTGTTGATGTAATGTGTTTCTGCGATTGGGAGATGATGTGTTAGTGTAGATGGAAGACTGGCATAGAAATACATTGCATGAGGGATAAAATTTCTCAAAGATCCTCTTTACTAAAGTTACAGATATGTAACTCTCAGCAATTCTGTATGGCTTACCCTTTCACTTCCTCTACTGTAAATGAACCTGCCTCGGAGTCATCCAGTCACTTTTTGTGTATATTTAATCTATATTTTTCTCATTTTACTTCTTCTCTGATCAACAAACCTGAAAAGTTATTTTTGACAAATCGATACATGTAGAAGTTTAGGATGAAGTGAGGGAGGGTGAAAAATAGAAAATGTAAATATGGAAAGTTTTTCTCATCACAAATTGTTTTATTCATAGATATTTGTAAGTTTTGAAAATAATATTTAAAATCTCTTTAAAAACTTCAGTGTGTCCTGTTACTATTTTGACACTGTCCAAAATCTTGGCCAGAAATTATTAGGTTGGTTTAAAAGTAATTTAAGTTTTTGCAATTACTTTAATAGCAAATATCTCTAATATCTAGAGCTGCACAGTTCTGGTACCTGATTTGCTAATGAGAAGCTTTCCGGAATTTATATGAAAGAGGATCAGGACCAAGAATTTTGATCAGCAGCAAGGGACTCACTATCATTTGTCTCTGATTATAAAGAAGGGTGAGAGTGCACCTATGGTACTTTGTTTTGAAGCTACATTTGCATATCAAGCACAGTTTTATCACTTATGCTTATTTGAGAAGGCTTTCCTGAAGGATTAACGCCTTGGTGCCGTCCTCTGCTGAATCTGTTATTGGTAAGAAAATGTGTTATGAAAACCGCTGATCTTTAGAAAAAGATTTAAAAGCATTAGTACAAAATTCAGTCTTTTGTAATTCTATTATGCCACCTTTCTTTCCTCAATCATTTCTACTGCATTCACAATATTTCAGACACAATCTCTACTACCAATAAATGCTATGCTCTTTTTTACTGCTTGACTTTGGTTTGCTTGAAAAGCTCCAGGTGTTAACCCACATTATCCAGTTACCTTAAATGTAGCACTATCCATATTGTAATTTAATTACACATAATTATTTATGGTCTTTTTCTTCCCTGGAGTGTGGGTTCCATTTGTGTTATACTTCTGTAGAAAGTGCTTCATAGTCAGTCAATTACAACATGAAAGAACTCTTGTCGCAGTAGAATATCTCAAAATGCTTTTGCCTTCAACCTTACTTGAAGAATTTCTGGTAGATTTAGCCTGGTTGTTTATGTAACGGTGCAGTGAAGCGTGGTTTGCTAGTCTATGGTGCTAATTATTCCTGGCTAGCTGTTTACCTGAAAATCTATAATATTAATAATGGTGACTTGAAAGCCCATTTCTCAGTACACACATTGACATGCAAGTTTTTCATAATTTTTTCTAGTCACCTAATCATTTAAATAGCAAAAACATAAACTTTATTTTTGCTGAATTCTGTAAAATATTATAGCTCAACATAGATATATTTCTATTTCTCAGTGCAGGTATTGCCTTCCTCCATTTCAAAATCAAAAAATCTGACTGGGTTTTAGCATTGCAGTAGTCTGAAAAATGTTCTTTCTCTCCCAAAGGATTTTCATAACAAAACGCTGGAATCTACAACTTTTACTTTATTTGAAAAGAAAGGTCTTTTCAGATGTGATCGAGCATCTCCAGATGAGATAATTCTTGATTATACAGGTGTGCCCTAAATCCAATTACAACTGTCTACAAGAGAGAAAAGCAAAGGAAGGTTTAAGTCCGAAGAGGAGACAATACAAAAGAGAAAGCTATGTAAAACATGCAAGATTGGATTGATGAGACTGCAAAGAATGCCAGTGGATAACAGAAGGTGAAAGGCCAGTTGTGGAATCTCCCCTAGAGCCCATGAAAGGAGCATATGCCTGCGGATACCTTGATTTCAGACCTCTGGCCTCCAGAACTGGGAAGAGTACCCTTCCTTGTGTTCTAGGCCACCAGATCTGTGAGAATTTCTTACAGTAGCTGTAAAAATCTAATACATCTTGAAAGTTTCAACCCTCCCCCTACACACACACACATATCTCCAATGCCATTTTCTGATTTGTGCTTCTCCATAGCATTGATTATATTTTAAAATACTGCACATATGATTCATTCACCTTGTTCTGTCTCTCCAGATAGAATGTAATAAGGTTGTAGGCAGCATTTTCCATAATGGAAATCTTGGTCAAATAATAATAAAGTCAAACATACTAAAATACATAATATTTCCTGAATAATAAAACAAAAGGGTAATTATTACTTTCAGTTTTCTCTGATATAAAAGTGAGGTGCCACATTTTCATTATTAGCACCTAATCCCACTAAAATTATATCTTTAAAATAATATGGTTAAGGTTATTGAGAAAAATTAAATGAAATAAAAGGCAGATTGTTCAGTTAGTGAGGGAAAGAAATCGTTATATGGGATAGCAGTTTCTAAATGTGGTACTTAGACTCCATAAGGTAGTCAACTTATCACTGTCAACTTTGATATTTCATGTAATGGAAATGAATATAAACTCTTGATATTTCCAATTGGGAATGATCTACAAAGATGCCTGTAAATGAGGCAAAAAAGCACAAAATAAATCAGCCAGTATATCATGCACTGATAAGGACACCACAGGTTTACAAGAATTTTATTGATGAATGACAGAAATGTATGATATTTTTATAAGCGATTCAATTAAATAAGACAAAACATTTGTGATGTAAAATAAAGATCTTTAAAAGAATACCTGATATACTGAAGTTTTATTCACCTATATGAAAATCCTAGTGCATTTTGTGAAACTTACTTTTGCTCATTACTAGAGATAGAATGTCAAACATTTTTATTTCACCAGATAAACTTAATTTCTTTGGCAATGGAATTGTATAGTGGCAATGGATATCTATTGGAGGATATCAACAACTACACAATGACAAATAAGATGGCAATATCCATTTTATATTAAAAATAAACCTACATTACTTAAATCAGAGAGCTATTAAAACAGTAGACAATATTATTCTATAATTCTTTTGTTATCTTTGTCTAAAGTGAAGTTCAGTGCTCACCATATTTAAATGATCAAAACAATCATATATTATTAAATATATATTTCTCACACATACACGTAAACTGCACTCACATATGCACACACATACACATATATCATACAAACATGCACATATATACACACAAGGGCCCTTTTAGTGAATATTAAGAGTATCCAAAAGATTTTTTTTCCAAAAATATCCACCTTTACAGTTTTAAATCTAGGGCACTTGAATAGAAATATTATAATATCCTCTGCCATTTTTAAAGAATGTAAAGTGCATATGAAATTCTTAGTAAACTCCCAATTCATATGTGAAACCTTACTTCATTTTTATCTTTTATTACAAAGAAAATGTAGATTTATATTCCAAGATTCAGTAAAGCCTTCAGCCTATTTTTGGACTTTCTAATCAAAACTAATGCATCGACAAAACACGTGCTCTCACAAAATAAGAGCAATGTTACAGCTTCTACGATTTTAGATATTTGATTTCATGAATATGTATGACTGATCAAAACTTTAAAATATACATTTTAAAGCATTTACCTGAATCTCCACAGAAACTGGTAACAAAAAGTTATGGAATAAAACTGGTTTTTATTTTTTAAAAAGAACATTTAAAACTACTATAGTATGGTAGCAATTCTCTGATAAAACCAAGTCGATTTTACAAATTACTAAATAACCCACCATTGGTAATTGGACCTTGTGCCAAGGTATCATTAATATATTAGACTTTGTCTGCTGTGATTAAACAGATAAATGTAATATTTACTTTCTCATATCTAATTGTTAGTCATTGTTAATAATCTAAAATGTTTTGAGTATTAATTATACAACACAAATGTCTTCAGCTGGGACTTATCTTCTAGATTACAAATTGATATGCCTACCACATATTTTGAGTTGATGCTTATAGCATTTCAAAATCAATATAAATGAACCCAAGGCCCCCCTACAGCTCCAACCTATTGTTCTTTTAGTGTTGTTTATCAATGGATATTAATGGATCACATATGATTTGCTAGTTATTGTTGTAGGCACTTGTAATACATCAGTGTACAAAATGGAAGAAAATCACTGTCTTCATGGAACTTATATTCTAGAGATCTATGTGTTGAACAGAACATCTGAATATCAACATTGATTCTGCTGTTCTTCAAAAGTACATTGCACTGAGTACTTTTTAAGCAGCATATTTGTATTGCTCACAGCTCTGAAGGGTAGGAAGTACAAGGTCAAGGCACCAGCAGATTTGATGTCTGTTTAGAATTCACTCTCTGCTTCAAAGATAGCAACTTCTAGCTGTGTCTTCAAGTGGTAGAAAGACAAACAAATCCCTTCAGGCCTCCTTTATAAGGCACTAATCCCATTCATAAAGCATCATCACTCATGATCCAATCACTTTCTGAATACAATTACCTTAGGGGTTAAGTTTCAATATATGAATTTTGGAGGACACAAATATTCAGACCACAACATTTTGCCCCTGGCTTTCTAAAATTCATGTTCCTGTCACATGCAAAATACATTTATTTCATCCTAAGAGCACCAAAACTCTTAATTGGTTCTAGCATCAACTCAAAAGCCTTAAGACTAAAATTTCAGTTAAATATCATCTAGACTGGATACAAATGGGAGTCAAGAAGATATGACTCATTCTGAGGCAAATTTCCCTCACGCTAAGAAGATTGAGACTCTCTATCGCTCTTTTCTTCTGATCCTTCAACAGAATCACACTTAATGCTCTATTTATTGCAATGCAGGCTTTTTCTAGCAGGCACCTTCATATCTTTCAGCTTCTATCCCTTACTCAGTTGCAAAGATGCTTGCACATTTTTAGGAATTTGTTATAGCAACAGCCCACTCTCAGTAACAATTTCTGTATTAGTATATTTGGGGTACTGTTACAAAATACCTTAGCCTGTGCAATTTAGAAGTAGCCTACATTTATTGCTCATAGTTTTAGTTTTAGAAGGTGAGAAGTCCAAGAATATTCTCCAATAAGGGTTTGCTTTCTTCTTCAAAGATGATGCTTTCTAGCTGGTCCTCCAATTATAGTAGGAGCAAAAAAAAGCTCCCTTAGGCCTCTTTTATAAGGGTACTAATTTCATTTATTCATGAGGGCAAAGCTCCTATCATTGAATCACTTTCTAAAGACCCATATCTCTTAATACCATCATTTTGGCAGTTAGGTTTCAACATACAAATTTGTTGATGAAAGAAATAGTTAGACCACAGCATACCCTAATTCCCAATCAATAACCAAGTTTTTTCTATGCTATCACTGAAAGAATTATCTCAAATTCATTTAATATTCTGCATTTCCATTGGTACTATCCAAATCTAAGCCTAGAATTATATATACATTATATACATACATACGTGTATAAATGTGTATATATATGTAAATATATATACAAAATCCCCAAACTTAAAGAAATTAAAACATAACAAAAGAAAACAAATCAATCAAAAAAGATCAAAAACATCCTCCTCAGTGAGTCTATATTCATCATTAGATTTGTTTTGTTTGACTGTTATACTCTGTATTATACTTCCTGTCTACTAACCTAGTCACTGAAATTCTCAATATTTTGTTTTAATAGCTGGCCACTCTTCCTCATTTTCTCTGTTATATCCAAAAAAATTTAACATGTTTTTAAATCCCAGCATTTCACTTTTCATCACATTTAAATCGTCATGTTATAGGTCTAACAGATATGTTTGCCTCCTCACAGTAACAGACCAATTACACCAAAACAGCAGGAATACAGCAGAGAAAGACTAATTATTACTGGGTGTGGAGTGAGGAGATGGGAGGAAACTCTCAAATCCATCTCCCCAAGGAATTATGGGTGAATTATGAAGGGTGAAGGGCTGGAAAATTGAGGTCATTTATTGGCTGGGGACAAAAGAACGAAATTATCAGTATGTGAAAAATGCATTATTTGGTGACTCAGCTCCTCATGGGGTCCTTCAGATCAGCTGAGTCAGTAGTTTCATCAGTACATAGGACCTGAAGGGATATTCCAAAGGAAGAACTTAATGTTTCATAATGTTCAGGTTGTCATCTACAGAGCAGTTAAGGGATCTATAATCTAGGGTCTGCATTATTTTAGGACAATAAGGACCAAACAGTTATGAGAAAGCAGGTCAGAGAGCAAGCTGACCTAATAATTAATACTGAATGAGCTGCAGGTTCAGTTTATTTTTGTTTCTCCCTTCTCTTCTTCTCTGATTAACTATATAAAGCTCATATGGACAGTTTCAATGCCATCTCTTAAGTTAAGCTGTGACAAATCCATGCCCCCTTTTTAGACTTTATTCATTTACCCTCCAAATGACTAACATTTACATATATTTAATGTGTCACCTGAAAAACAGACGATGAACTGCCTCTGAAGTTATTTACAGCTGAAGTGACTAAAAGCAGATACAAATATAGGAAAAACATTTATATTTTTAAATTTATAGTAATAAGCCTTGTAATAACCTCAGAGAGGTATTATCTCCCTCAGGTTTAGTTATCCGTAAGTCGAGGACACCCAAGTACAGTTATACAGGTTGTGCATTACACAATTCTAGGAGTGCTATTTATACAAGTTAGCTCACAGCCCACACATTGAAAGATGGTGAATGATGAGTAGTGAGTCTGAAGGGGCATAGGATGAATGTCCAGTATATCTCCTCAAGCCCATTAATCTAGCCCCAGATGATTTGGTAAACCATAAGAAACTCCAATAGAAACAGCTAAGTACAGAACTATTTAGATAGTTCAGCAAGTTTTCTAGATACATAATAAACTTGAAATCATTGATCAAGTGATAGATCTCTTATCAAGAACAACCAACCAGAAGCTATAATAGAAAATAAAATACCATTTTCAGTATCAAGAAAATGTTTAAGCATTTTGGAAACAAATGCAGTCAAACACATACACAAACAAACATTCTGGAGAAAGTTTTTAAATTATAAGACATAAAAGGAGATTTAAATATATGGAAAATATTTTGTGTTCATGTACGAAAGCACTTACGTGTGAATCACCAAGCCAGTTAGAACACAGCTAACCAACGTCACACAAAGCATGGGGACAGCATCGGTGATGAACAGATAAATATATTAACATGGAAAAAAGGACATATAAATGTATACGCGTGTGTACTTTATGCACAGTGAGATGACATCTCAAAACCATGAAGAAAAGACAGATTGTTTTAATGATATTTTAGGCAAATCCACCTCACTGTATAAAATCTGAGTCCTTTCTTTCACTTTACACAACAGATTAAAGTTTCCTTTAAAGTTTTGGTTATAGAGAATCAAAATATAAAGCTAATAAAATAAACTATTAAAGAATATACTTGTGATCCAGATATATGAAAAAGTATTTAAAATATCTAAAATGTACAAATCATAAACAGAAAACTTGGTGGATTTCACCATATCAAAACTAAAGATCACTTAACAGACACTGGGTTAAGAGTTTATTTGCAATATCTAATATTGATGTTTAAGGATTAAGAAAGACAATATCCAAATAATTGCAAATCACAAAGTCAAAGACAAAAAGCTTGATAGAAAAATGAACAAAAGGCTTTAAAAGGCAATTCATAGAAATGTATATGTCTGACAAGCATATGAAGAGTTGTTTAAACTTACTAGTAATTAAATAATTGGAAATTATAACCACAATGAGATATAACTTCATAATTCATCAGAATGATAAAAATCAGAAAATGCAATAATTCCAGTTATTGGCAAGGATGTGGGTAGACAGCAACTTTCATGCCCTGCTGGCAGGGTATATGCAGCAGCCATTCTGGAAAGCCATCTGGCAATATTTAGTGAAATTACGTAGGCATGTTTCCTATGACACAGACATTCCAGTCTTAATATATATTCCAGAAAATACATGTACAAATCAGTGTGGGACATTATAAAGATACTCATTTTGGCATTTTTTATGGTAATAAAAAAATGATGGCATTCTAGTTCTCCATTATCAGGGAATGGGTCTGTAAAATGTGGACATGAACAATACAGAAGCAGTAAGATGAAGCAAGCTCTAAGAACAAATGGCAACATAGTCGAAAAACACAGCATTGCAATATGAAGAAATTAAGGCTTATAGTAAGCTACTATGTATTTAAATTAACAACCACATATAACACGTACATGAAGTATGTATATACACATGCATGTGTGTGCACACACATACAATTAGCTATTTTTTTCTAGTTTGAATCAGTTAGAATAATACTAGAAAAGATATGGTTAACAATAAATACTTTTAAATATCTACAGATTTAATCAACTATATATATAGTAGTTATTGTATATATTTTTAGAGAGAGAATATAATGTATATATGCATATGCACATAGGTGTATATGTGCATGTGTGTATGTGTATTTAAAACATATGCATAAAAACTATAAAGTTATCATCAAAATAGATAAGGATTTAGTATATATGTAGTTTCATGATTCATTTATAAAATGGTGAGGTTTAAATCTTCTAATATTCAAATATCTAGAAAGGGAGCTTGGAATATTTTCTTAATTATAACTGTACTGATTCTATGGTTCTGATTTACTTTACCAGGACTACTGAACCAATGCAGAGAACTGCTTCATAGCCAAGTGGTGACAGTATCAATTATCCTTCACATGAGCTAAATTCTTTTCTGTGCCTTCTGTGAATTTGCAGATTAAAGCAGGAGTCAGAAGAGGGTTCTGAAAACACATAAGGGACAGTAAAATGAATTTGCCCTTAAATCTTTTGACAGAATAGAAAAGGAAATTTAATCAGCCACTTTACATTTACATTATTGATTACCAGCACGATTTTGATTGTCGTGGGTAAATATCAGGAAAACTAATTAGATAATTTTACAATTTGTGTGAAAATTAGCAGCAGGCATTATTGTATATAAAATGCAAACTCAGAAGAAAGGAGTTCTGTTCTCTTAAATCTTTTCTTTCCTCATAAGGCTGCTTTCTTTTCCTATATCTTTTATGTCCGTAGGATAATGGGATCAAACTGTGCACTGCACAGAATATAGATTGGTGCTTCGTTGTTCTGTAAGTTTAAGTATGCAGACAGTGTGGTTTTTATCCCTGATATACCAAGGGTCTGCATAACCACGTGGAAAGATTAATTACGGCTCACATCAATTTTGGCCTCTAGATGTCATGTAAAGAACATAACATCTGAGAGGAAGCTGCAGAATTTTGATTATGGCCATCTGAAAAACTGTGTGAGCCAGAGTGGGAGAAGAAAGGGGGCTCTTATATTGTTTTACAGTGTGTACACTAGGCAAGAAAAGGAAGATAGGCTGAAAATCGTGTCTTGGAAATGCTGTTAAGAAATGCTCACTCACTTGAATTAGTTAACTCATAGGATTAAAAGGAGAGAGATGAGGTCTTATAAGAGGTGTGCCCCATTTGACCAATCTCTAAGAGTGAAGATGATATTGTTGATAGCACTTAGAGTATTGGAGGTATTACAGCAATTAGTACACTATTGCATATCTGAGAGAGAAAAAAATAGAAAGAAACAAGAACTAAGATTTATGAGCACTTTTATGACCTTTAAAAATAGAATAAATAAGAGAGGGGCAGAATTGAATGAATCTTAACTAAATTATTATACATGTGTAATTCTAGTATTTTGGTGTGAGAAAAGGCAAACGATATGGGCAAGCTGCTTCACAGCAGGAAAATAAAATGTGTTTCAGTCTGCTTCACAAAATTGAGCAAAAAGAGAACTAGATGAATCACAGAAAAAAAATCCATCACAAAAAAATATGTAACATTTATTAGAAAAGGAGACCACATCTGTTCATCTTTATGTTTCTTACAATCTTCAGTTAATTCGTCACAGTGTAGCTCCCTAGATATTTAAGGACAATGGGAAATGTCCACAAGCTCTCCTCTTATTTCCATTCACAGCCCTAGAATGCAGTGGGCTGCAAACAACATGCCATTTAAATGCCTCCCGAGGAGAATAGATATGCTGCAAGTAGGCAAGCTCACTCTAAGATGAGCAAGGAAACATAAAGCAGACAGACAGTGAGGATAAGGAAATCATGCAGAAGAACCAAAAGAAAGGAAAAGGAGCAGAATATAAGAAAATGAGAGTGTGCTTAAACTGATGTTCGGTAATAAGCTCAGACACTGGAAAAACTTCACAGTCAAAACTGAAACAGCACATCTGATTTGCAGAAGCAGAACAGTGGAATAATGAATAGTGTAGAATCTTTTGGTCCTTAAAGTGAGGTTCAGATTCATCCCCAGGAAATGCCAGTGATTGAAAAAGTACTGGATTCCTCTTGAGTAGTTAAACTTGAATTTCTTCCTTTTCCCTGTAGCTGCCAAAATTGGGAAAGAAGCTCAGAATAATTGCTGAACTTGGTCTCGTAATTACAGATCTTGTTTGGGCGTCTAATCTATTCAACCTCTTAACCAAAGAAAGTTTCACTGAGTATGCAACAAAGAACATTATTATTATTTATATTAAGTTATACTTGTAGGAAAAAAAAAACAGTGTTTGCAAATTATCATATTAACCTCAAGCATTCCTTAAGCCATATGCCAATCATCCTTAATTATCCCTCTTACTACTGATTATTTGGAAAGTTTTCCATAGTAGGAGCCATCTTAAAAAATTTACTAGGTCCAAATCAAAGTGCCATTAGCAAACAAGACTGGCACCAAACCTGTGTGCCAACACACTAAAAGAAAATGAGAAGTTCCTCTTCGAAAATGGCATTTGTCACTGAGCTCATGATCAAAATTTCCTCAAACTTATTACTAGAGTATATATAAAAACATGTACACCCAAAATAGCATATACCAGAAGATACATATAATACATATGCTATACACAATAGCATATACCAGAACTTTTGGTCAATCTATTTCCAGTCCCTAGAAATTTCCACTAACCAAAAGTTTGTAGAAGCTACTTAGTATATACATTCTGCTTTTTAATTTTATGTTTTAGAGACAGACTCTCCCTCTGTTGCACAGGCTGGAGTGCAGTAGCATGATCTTGGCTCACTGCAATCTCTGCCTCCCAGGTTCAAGCAATTCTCATGCCTCAGCCTCCTGAGTAGATAGGACTACAGGCAAGTGCCACCATGCCTGGCTAATTTTTTGTATGTTAGTGGAGAAGGGGTTTCACCATGTTGCCAGGCTAGTCTTGAACTCCTGAGCTTAGACAGTCCATCCACCTTGGCCTCCAGAGGTACTGTGATTACAGGCATGAGCCATCGCACCTGACCTACTTAGTACATATATTTTGTATATACAACCATCAGCTGTTCATGCTAAGCCATTTGCAGTCTTGCTGATTGTAAGTAGAAGGAAGACCCTATGTATACCTTCCTTCTGCCACTAGATTAAATATTTGAGCACTTTAAAGATTCTCTATGAACCAGGGAATTGGACTGGACAGAACTAAATATTATTTAAAGACATGGCCCACATCTCCTTAAATAATATTGTGTGCTTCTATCAAGACCCTTCCATTTACAGGCATGTTAACTCTGTTTCACTACAAATACTTGCATTAGATTATTGGGTCCCTTTGCATTTTTCCCTTTACTCTCACTTGCTTCCATGTCAAACCTTACGCCAAGTATCCTATCTCAAGGTTTGGAGAAAAGGAGAACGCAGTGAAGAGGGAAGGGGCGGGGGTTATGAACAGGTCTTAAGCATACAGAAATTCAACAGATACGTCCCAAGTCCTTGGCGCTGAAAGGACAGAGGAACAGAGGAAGTATTTGGGGAACTGAATAACAAGAAAGACCTAGGATCAATAAATCAAATACACGCTCTTTTCTCATCTTCGTGTTCTATTTCAATCTGTACTTGCTTGGGGATAAATAAACCATTTTCTTTTCTCTGTAGCTAATTTTGTGTTCAGTGAAGTATGTAAGTATGCTTCTTAACTCTTAGAAATAATAGTGCCTGTGCAGAATACAGGGAGAGAAGTGGCTTAAAGGAAAGACAAAATATAGCCTCTTTTTAAATCAAAATTCTGTTTTTCTGTGATTTTTCAAAGATACAAGCCAAATTCTAGAGAACAGTTTTGTAATACAGAATACAGTGCTCAAAGTGCTTACTCTGATCTGGCCATGCTGTAATTTTCTCTCTCTCTCTCTCTCTGTCTATAAATATATACACACACATACACACACACACACACACACACACACACACACACAGCAAAGGCACACCATATACATGTATATGCAAACAGCATAATAAATTCACAAGGCAGGTTTTACGTCATTTTCAGAGGTGGAATCATAGATTTAAAGCAGCTGGGTAACAAGCAGCAACCTATAGAACCTGAAAATGTCTGAGCCAGGATTCGATCCCAGCTCTCTGTGACTACAAATTACATGTGGCCTTTCCAAGTCTACCATTTGCTAATTGTATTGTGAGGATTCTAGCCCTATTATAGGCTACCCTATATGCTAATGTTGGCAGAATTCCTTGAAAGTGTTCTTCCATAGACCCTGAACCCTAACTGTCCCAAGGAGCTAATAAACTATATAAGACCACAAAATATTTCTTGTTCTTAAAGTTGCTGTCTTTTTTTTTTTTTTTTTTTAGATGGAGTTTCACTCTGTTGCCAGGCTAGAGTGCAGTGGCATGATCTTTAACCTCGGGTTCAAGCGATTCCCCTGCCTCAGCCTCCTGAGTAGCTGGGACTGTAGGCACACGTCACCACATCCAGAAAATTTTTTTATTTTTAGTAGAGACAGGGTTTCACCATGTCAGGCAGGATGGTCTCGATCTCTTAACCTCGTGATCTGCCTGCCTTGGCCTCCCAAAATGCTGGGATTACAGCTGTGAGTCACCGTGCCTGGCCAAAGTGTCTTTCAGCTGTTAAGTTTTAGATTAGGCTCACTGAAATAAGGCAAAATTGATATGACGTATGCAACCAAATGAATACTAAGATGTAAACATTTCTGTATCTAGGATGCAGATATGGACACAGAGAACTACAAGGTTTCTTCATCACTAATGTATGTTCATCATTAATGTATGTGCAGAATACAGGGAGAGAAGTGGCTTCAAGGAAAGACAAACTATAGCCTCTTTTTAAATCAATAATTCTGTTTTTCCATGATTTTTCAAAGCTGTAAGCCAAATTCTAGAGAACAGTTTTGTGATATAGAATACAATGCTTAAAGTCCTTACTCTGATCCGGGTATATTATTTCCTACAGTGTTGTACTGAAATTTATAAACAAAAAATCTGTCAAGCATTGAATCCTCTACATTCTCCTCTGATGCATGCAATTAAGAAAATAGCAAATATGAAGCTGCCAGTACCTCTTAGAGAAGGGAAGGAAGAAAGAGAAGCAGGGAAACTGAGAGTGAGGAATGGAGGGAAAGAGCAAAGATGGAGGGAGGGAAGACGAGAAAGAAAGACTTTACTTACATTTTAATATTTTTTATTTCCATAGGGCTTTAGGGAACTGGTGGTATTTGGTTACACAAGTGTTTGTTTTGCTCCTGAAACATAGCTTTTGAAGAAACTTAACTAAAAGCATGTGTGTGGAAAACAATATATTGGCATCCAAAAGTAAAAAAATATTTGACTATATTCCAGCATTTAATCTAACTCATTTATGTGTTGTTCTCTAGTCTTTTCAACCAGAATGTGACACCAATGCACAACCACCTGGTATTTGTCATTCTATTTGTTTCCTGAAAAGGTGAGCAGTAAGACACATATCCTTATAGGTGCCTCAAAGAGCAGTTCCTAGAGATGGAGTTCTACTTGTCTCTTCATTTTGTTGTGATGTGAACTTAGGAATATTAGGTCACTTTTCTGATGCCTGAAATTATGATAAATAATAAAATATTACTCTAGAAAGATGGGGAAGAAACATTCATTCAAACAAAAAATATTCATATTTCTTTATTTATTTACTTTTGAGACTGAGTCTCACTCTGTTGCCCAGGCTGGAGTTGCAACCTCCGCGGCCTCCCGGGTTCAAGCGATTCTTCTGCCTCAGCCTCCTGAATAGCTGGGATTACGGGTGCCCGTAACCACACCCAGCTAATTTTTAGTATTCTTTAGTAGAGATGGGGTTTTGCTACACTGGCCAAGCTGGTCTTGAACTCCTAACCTCAGGTGATCCAACAGCCTCTGCCTCTCAAAGCGCTGGGATTACAAGAGTGAGCCACTGCGCCCTGCCCAAAACATTCATTTTTAAAACACAAATAAGTTTCACAGACAAAAACTTTCTGACGTAAGATCTTTGATTTTCAGAGTTCTCACTTTTCTATTGCCGATGTCCTAAAGGTAACAGGTGTTTGGCTATTTAATAGATATAAAATGTATACCAATGAAATCTTTTCCTGTCATAACTCTTTCTTTCCACATTATTTCATTAGAGCCAGAACACCCCAAATCTTGTTTTACTTTGCTCACTGACTAGAGAACTTCGCTGTCAACAATGGGATTGTAAGGTGGGTTCACAATGAGGCAGTAAACTGGGTTCCTTCCCTGTAAGTAATTAGCTTATCTGCTCTCATGATCCATACTACTTGACCAAATGAGAGTACATCAGTTTTTTCAAACATATAAAGTACCATGGATATATAGGATAGAGTTCTCAGTTGCCTGCATCAGGATTGCAGGGAAGCCTTGTTAAATCACAGATTGCTGGCCCCCAGCTCCAAAGTTTCTGATTTCGTAGGTCTGAAATGGGGTGCAAGCGTACATTCCCAGCTGATGCTGCTGCAGCTGCTCTGGATTTTATACTTGGAGACCCCTACGGGGAATTATGGGCATTCATGACACAAGAAAGCTGTTGCATATTTCAAGATATATCTATCAGTAATTTTATTCTCATGTCATATAATGAATAATGAAAATGAAATGATATATCCCTCTAAGAATTGTCAAACCCTGCATTCAAAATACTCTTTTTACATTTGTAACCCAAGACTTGTAGTCCTTGCCAGTCTTCTTCTTTTTCTTACCATAGCACCTTGATATGTTACTCAGTAAATACAATTACTGATTTTCTTTTAACTAGGAAGTGAGAGGAAAACAATCTTTCACACTGTTAAGTATAGCTATTAGAAACAGAAATTTTTTAAGAACAATAGATTCTGGTCAAGCTTACACAAAATTTTGCAGGCATTTATCTAGTTCTTCTGCCAAATGAGTTGAAGAAATCATTCTCTAGACAAGACTTCAAATGATAAGTTCTTTCTCATAATTGCTGATAAAATCCAAAGCTAAATAAATTAGGCTTCCAATTCCATCTTCTCCAATCTCCACCTTGGGCGGGGTTATGAGGAAAATTACCAGCTAACTAGCATTATTTTTAAATGGTTACCATCATTACCACATATGTATGTACATGCCTTTTCAGTGTTCGTTCTGTAAGAACTAACTATTCTCTAGAAGGCTGCATTAGCACGGCCTTACTTATGTTTCTGAAAAATAATAGTTTTCAAAACTCTGAATAGCTTAGTTTCTTATCTCAAAACATATTGATCATGTCATAATTTCTACTAATTAATCCAAATTCAATGCATAGTAATTTAAATATATTCTCTGTCATTCTACTGACACCATCCATCATGCATAAACACACACACACACACACACACACACACACACACACACACACAGCATTTTAAAGTACTTTCTAGATGAAGCTTTAATACACTTAGAAAGTAATAGCCCTGTGGCCTTTTCATTTCTAAAGTATATTCGATGGCTTTACTTTTTCTGTTAAAATCCTTTTCCTGACCACATAAGTCCCATTATTTCTTGGGCCTCTTATGGATTTTGTTTGTCAGCTTTCAATTGCTGCAGCTTGTTGGGCATACTCAATAGAAATTTAAAATAAGATTAATTCTGAAGAAGTATCATTAGAAAGTTAAATTTTCAATATAAAAATTAATATTTTCTGCAGATTTCCATTCTAGATAGGGCAATTCTAGGTCATCTAATATATAAACTCCCAAACATTAGTGGGTTATCATAATAAAAGTTCACTTCTTTCCCATGTGGCAATCCACTATTGGTGGTCTTGCAGAACCAAATTCTCACATGGTGATTCACAGACCCCATCCCTCAATCACCCACAACTCATAACTCTTTCTATTGAGTAGCTCTATCTTCCCAAAGGACAGCAGTGGTCCAGCACCACCGAAAATCCTCAAGACTCTTATAGCAATTTCATGAGGTAAAGTAATTTTTATAATCATACTGAAATGTTATCTTTTTCATTCTCACCCCGATGAGTTAACAATCACATTTTCTGGAACTATATGATATGTGACAACATAGTCACTTGAAGGAAGAATTAAGAAAGACATTAGTCAGATTTTCAAAATGTAAAACAATGTCTGTTTTCTATTTTTTTGAAATTTTTTTTGTTATAAAAATGGATTATGTTTACATAAGGGGTATTTGTTTTACAGTGAATGTCTTAAAATACTTTTTAAAGAATTTCTCAATTTTCATTTTGAATGCCATAAGTAGTGATGGATTATAATCCAAAAATACGAAGGCTCTTGAGATCTTCAATATTCTTTAAGGATGTCATGGGATCTTGAGACCAAAATTTTGAGAGCTGCTATAGGAAGGTAACAGAGATTTTCTTTTCTGGTGGTGTTAAGGGAAAGAGAAAGTGGGGAAGAAATAACCACATCATAAGCTCCTTGGCATAAAAGTGGAATGCCTCAATTCTGATGCTATCCGTTGTTAAGAACTAGCATGTGGCCCATGGAAAAGAGGGTCAAAGGCTCCAGGAAACATAAGTCCTATCACGCAGCCACTCCAGAGCTACAGTTCGATGCTCTGGAAAGAGGAGCACACTTTTGGTAGACAGACAACTGTCACTTCCATAATTTTCAATGTAACAGTAATTATTCTCTTGGAATGATATTTAAACTATTTGGAAGATGATGCCTTAGCTGAGTTTTCGCTAAGCCCCCTTACAGGGTAGACGAATCATTTGTCTTTAAGTAACATAGCCATTTTCCAAAAGCAAGATAAGCAAGCCCAACAAATATGGACCCTGAATAATAAGTAAAAATTATTCAGGTCATTGAAGAGATAGATACATTGCACCTTGCAGGCTTTACCATAGAAAGTTGTACAGGTTGTACATCAAATAAAGTTGACAGCCACAGAGCACCTTGGAAGCTGAAGTCCAGCCAGCTACTCTTAGTAAACTATTCACCCTGGTACTTGGCTGTTTCCCACCAATAGAGGCTCACTTCTTTTTTTAAAAAAAAAAGTTCAAATTTACTTAATGTGATGCTTTTATATAATTTGCACAAAGACATCATACAGGCCATTAGCAGCTCTGTCTGTTGACTCTATGAAGACAGACATTTTAAATGTTTTATTGTTCTATTCCAGGATCTAAATTAATCCCTGATGCATAGTAAAAACTCAATAGATATTTGTTGAATAAATACACAAAAGCATTGAGCCATGGATCGATATGTAACTAGAAAGATGCCTATATTGGCATAGTTTAATACTCTGTCATTGACCTGGAGACCAGTCAACATTTTTATTAAAGCCTTAGCTATAGAAAGAGAAATAAGTGATTAAATTTTCAGATGATCCAAATCTGAAAAAAAAAATTTCAATGGAATTGATGACAGTATCAAGGTTCAAAAATAAAAATGGCAAGGTAAATTATAAGGGCCCTCACTAACACAAGTCAACTTAACTAAAATTAATATCTTGCAGGCACACTGAATAAAAATCAATTATCTAATTGTATGCATGAGAAACATGGACAAAAAGTAGTTTATATAAATCTTTAAATGCTTTGTGGACTAAAATTATAAAAATTTTTTAGACTAGAATAGAAATGACTGTCTTAATATACTGAATTCAAAGAATCTTTGAATGGAAATAATACAAACAGCATGGTTGTCATTTATAAAAGGAAAAAAAAGTCTAGAAATTGATAAATATATATATATTACAAATTAAAATTTCACTGTGACATTATTTCTTACCCAGTAGATCCAAAAGTATATCAAAGTATACTTTGTTCTAGACCAAAGAGAAATAGGAAAATACATTGCCAGTGAGCATGCCTAAAAGTGACATAACTGAATCATTTAGCAATAGCTGGTAGAGTTACAGACGCATTTGGCTTTTATCCCTGACAATCCCATATCTAGGAATGCATCTCAAAGATACACTAGAAAAAATACTAAAAGGCATAGGCACAAAGCTATTCATCAGAGGATGGATTTTGTATAAGTAAAAGACTGGAAACAACCCAAATATCCATCAACATGGGACTTATTTAAGAAATAATAGCATATTTCACAAAATAGAGAGCCCTCTGCTGCTGTTAAGAATAAATGAGAAGGCTCCTATATGTTACTATGGAGTGAAACTCTCAGATTTTTCATTATTGGGGGTAAAAAAGCCAGATAAATAATAAATGTATTATGTCACCATTTAAGAAAGGAAGCAATGTAAATATATATGCCTATATTTGACAAACAATGGAAAGAAAAACTAAAGTGTGTTTTCTTGAATGCTTACCTACAGGCAGAGTGAAGGCATAGGTTCGAGGGCACAGGGACAGGAACCAGATGTCTATGAATATACCTGTTTTCGTATATTTAAAAAAGCAATCCTCTCAAATAAAAAAGAAAATAAAACAAATAAACCAAATTATGTAACCTGTTTGTGGCATAACCACCCAGAAAGTGGTTATTTCAAGAATGTGTAATACATCATTTATCAGTTTATCCCTCATGTGAGATATGACAGAGGGAAAGAAATAATGGCAAAAATTGTTTTAAAAAAATTCCTAAATTGGTTTCAGTAATCAAATTGTTGGTGAAAATTGGCATTGTCTCTTATGACTTTTGTATAAGCAATCATGTGATACCTTCATTATATCACTGCTGGTATTACTGTGAAATGTTATTCTCCATTTGGCAGAAAGGAGATTTAAATTAGACTTGGTCAAACAAAAATTCAGTGGTTTTAAGCTGTAATTGAAAGAATCAGTTGAACTCATAGTATATTTAAGCTTTTTTTAAAAAGTAACCCTACCTCCACTCACTGAAAAGCCCTAAAATTAATGAACTAAAATTCCCTATAAGCTAAAAGGAACTCGGGCTCCTTGGAAAAATGGTCATTCCAGATATGGAGCTGATACATACAAGATGAAACCGCAAGTTTCTACCTCTTTGAAATAAATACATCAAATGCTACCTTATTCATGCCAAAAGCAGTGTTAAATCTGAAGAGGTTTCCATTGGCTAAAGAATGGACAAGAAGGATAATTGCTGCAATGTAGGGAAAATATCAAATATATTTGAAATAATCATTTCACAATTTATTAAAACACACCAAAAAAAATCTTATTTGGTTATCATTGAATTATATTAGATAACACACATGTTATTTTAAAAGTTGTTAAGGAAAAGAGAAAATTCAGTCATTTACTCTGTATTTTCTACGTGCATTTTACTCATAGTAACCAAACAGAAGATGATGGGGATTTTGTATTCCTGGAAATATTACAGGTGATAAACGAAGAAAGAATTTAAATAATCAAAGTAGATTAGTACTAATAGACATCAAATAACAGAAAGAAAGATAAAATTTTGTACCTACTAATTAAAGATCATGTCACCACCAATGAAGGAGATTTAATAAAAATATCATACCTCAATCTGATCAAGCTTCTAAAGTCAGCTACCAATGAATAGGCTATACATTGACAAGACAAATATGCTAAAAGATACCAAAGAAGATTCAGTAGGCTATGTTTGGATTGTGGGAAACTCTAAAGGAAAACTTGTAATATTTTCCAACACACAAACATCAAAGTAAAACAAAGAAGGATGAAAGGAAAACCTCTATCATAAGAGAGATTAGCAGCACATTTCAAAACAAATGCAATGTGAAAACTGTATTTGGACACCTAGTGAATTAAACTATTAAAAATATATTTGTGAGAAATTGTAAATTAAAATCCTGATTGCTATTTTGTATATTAAGACATTTTGTCATAATTGCGATCATGGTAATGTTCAATTTTTTCAGGAATTTTTAATAGAGATACATATTGAAATACAGATGAAATGTTATTTCGGTGTTATTTGAATCTAACACTTTAGGGTCTTTGTAAGTGAATGTGTTAGCTGAGGTTCCCCAGAAGGAGACCTTGAGTCCAGAATTCATGGGCACATTTTGTTACATGAGTATACACACTGCTACAAAGAGCAGAACAAGAGTAGTAAGAAGAAGTAAGATTTTATCCAAAGTCCTGCAGAAGGTAGCTTTAGCAAAATCCTGCAGTGAAGTCAAAAGTACACACAAATCTTTGAGACTTCCTGATTCAGTGCAAAGGAGCTATGCTTCTATATTCCACATCTGCCAATGACTGATCGAGGGCTGCCCAGGGACTAGTAAATTGTCCAATACTTCTGTCTTGGAAATAAGGTATGGAGGCACACAAATAGGAAACTGAAGAATTGACTTTGAATGTTATAGTCACTTTACATAGAACAAGGTTAGTCAAGAGTTGATAATTGAGGGGACTGCGTGACAGATGGCAGAAACATGGATGTTCTCTGTATTCTGTGTATTTTTGAAATTGCTTAATCTCACCCCCTCCTTTAAAAAGCCTTAAGTGATCAAAAAAAATTCAAAAACTAAAATACAAGGGCTGATTTCAAAGTAGTCCCCATCTAAGGTATACCTTTGGATATCAAGTTGTAGGATGATGTACCAAGGTGCTAGTGAGGTGCTAGAGAAAGGCGCTGCTGAGCTCCATGGAGGAAGCATGAAACACAGCTCTTCCGCTCAAGAGTTCAATTTCTCATTGTCTCCAGGCCAGCACACTCCCATATCCATCCAAAGAGGCAATCACTCCTACGTGATGATCAGGGTCAAGAGCCATCACTCATAAACTCCTTTAGATGACAAAAGTCTTCACAGAGAAGACTGTTTCCACCAATTAACTAGAACTAATTTGAAAAAAAAATAGGCACATTTAGCCTTATAATTTAACTGCAGGATAAACCTGAATCTAATAAGATGGTCAGCATTTATTCTTAACATGACTTGGATACAAAAGTTCACCTCCAGCTCTCATGGTTTTCATGCAATGCATTTTTAGGTGCAAATAATAACACTCTTATAAAATGGATTGTTTACCTCGCAAAAATTGCACTAAAATAATTTACCACTCTGAAGCCATTAATTTTAACAAGAGCCCAGTCTCCAAAAAATTAGGCTATCTTAAGAGTAACTAAGTAAGATTTTCACAAAAACAAAACCTTTCTAACAAGCAGCAAGCTAGGAAAATTGGTTCTGCATTTTTGTTCTGACTCCATCTCTTAACTGACTTTGGAAAAATCCTTTAACTTTTCTGAGCCTTTATCTTCTTAGCTGTCAAATTAGAAAATAAAATTTTGTCAAAATATTACTGTGAAAAATAATTGAGATAGTAAGAGTGTTCATTATAAACTGTAAAGTATTATTCACATATCTATATATCCTTATTCTGAATCTGATATTTCAACCACATTCAAAGGAATACTGTATAAATTAGAGAATTAGTCATCAAAGTTATTTTACTATTGTTCTTTCTCACTTTTAAATAATATGAATTATACAATCTGAGAAATGGAACAGACACAGAGCTTTTACTTTATGTAAATTTCTTTTCTGCATTTATCATTTCAAAAATACATTTTACTATTCAATTCATTTATTTATCCAAAAGGTTCACCCAACTACACAAAGAATATGCAAAGGAAATGATTTTTTTTTTAATTTTACTGTGGGGGCCAGGTGTGGTGGCTCACACTTGTAATCCCAGAATTTTGGGAGGCCAAGGCAGGCGGATCACGAGGTCAGGAGTTCAAGACCAGCCTGGCCAATATGGTGAAACCTGTCTCTGCTAAAAATACAAAAATTAGCTGAGTGTGATGGCACATGCCTGTAGTCCCAGGGAGGTTGAGGTGGCAGAATCACTTGAACCTGGGAGGCGGAGGTTGCGGTGAGCTGAGATCACGCCACTGCACTCCAGCCTGGGCGACAGAGCAAGACTCTGTCTCAAAAATAAACAAATAAAATAAAAATTTTACTATGGGGCTGAGCTATTCTTTTTTAAAACGTAACTTTTATTTTAAGTTCAGGGGCATATGTGCAGATTTATTACATAGCTAAACTTTTGTCATGAGGGTTTGCTGTGCTGTGCAGATTATTTCATTGCAGGTATTAAGCCTTGTGCTCTTCTTTCTTGATCTGTTCTTTGTTTGATTAGCAAGGCAAATATTAAATGTCTAACCTCTGTGAACACTTCTTCTGAAATGATCATTTACTAATTCCTTCACTTAATGCTTAGACATTGTATTTTTTTAAAAAAAAAGCCCAGTTGTTCATATTTCTGTCTTCCAACTTTATCTCAACTCCCCACTAGCTAACATTTCCAGAATGATCTCTGGGTATGTATCAGTGTTCTGTGGCTGTCTTAATAAATTGCCACAAACTTAGTGCCTTAAAACAACAGAAATTTATTCTCTTATGGTTCTATAGGCCAGAAGTCCCAAATCATGGCATCAATAGATCTTTTGTCTTGGCCTGTCTTGTGCTGCCATAACAGAATACTTCATACTAGGTAATTTATAAATAACAGAGATTTATTTTTATCAGTTTCTGGAGTTAGGAAGTTTAAGGTTAAGGGCCGGCATCTCGTGAGGGCCTTCTAGCTGTATCATCTCATGGTGAAAAGCAGGAGAGCAAGAGAGAGAACTCACCCCTAAAAGTTCTTTGTAAATAAAAAGCATTAAACCCATCTCTCACAGGTCCTACCTTTCAATACCATTACATTCGCAATTAAATTTCAATGTGAGTTTTGGAGGAGACTAACATTCAAACCATAGCATCCTTCTACAGCTATAAGAAATAATCCTTTTTCTCTTCCAGTTTTTGGTGCATCCAGGTGTTCCTTGGCTTAGGTATCATAACTTCTATCTTTGCCTTTATCTTCATATGGCTTGCTTCTCCTGTGCATCGGTATCTCAAATCTCTCACTCCTTTCTCCAGTGAAAACAAAAGTCATGGGATTTAAGGCCTGCACTTCCTACAGGATTAACTCATTTCAAGATTGTTAATTACAGTTTCAAAGACTCTATTTCCAAAGAAGGCCATATTCACAAGTATTGGGAGTTAGGATTTGGATATATTCTTTTGGGAGGAACATCATTAAATGTAGGGTATGTGAGGGGAAGGGAGTGATGTAAAACAACATGGTGTAAAAAAAGGAGGGGGGCAGGGTCTTTATGCATTGCTGCCTCTCTTTCCTCTAGTTCTTGGTCGATACTTTGGTTACCTCATGGCTGCTTACCCCACAATCATCTGCTGTGTGGTCTGTTTAGTGTGAACCGCTATGTTTACTTTGTGGGAGCTGATTCATAGGCTGGAAGAGGACAATCTGCAAATCACCTCATCCTAGAATCTAAAAAAGGGCAAGGAATAGAGGCCACATACTTACTTCATGTAGCATCTCTCCAGTTAGGACTTTAGCCCAAAGAGGAGAAAACAGAGACCATCTTCTAGATTCTAAAGAATAAAGATACTCTCTTCCTTTTCTTTCTCTGCTTCTCATTGACCATATTCAGGGTTATGAAAATTGCCCTATACCATTTATTTCTTCCATATCTTCTTCTCTTCCTCCAAAAGAGAAAGCTGTAGAAACAAAGAATGTAGTCTCTAAACATCAAATGAGCTGTCTGAACTGAGTCAGCCAGACTAACCATTGATATATTAAAGAAGTTAATAAAGAAATTTACAAAATTTACAAATTTGCCTGATTTTAAAGCCTCCTACATCTCATTACCAGATCCTTGTAGAAAATATAAAAAGTTATAGATTTTCTATGTGTCTTACTTTCCTTATTTCAGTAGCATTGCTAATAATTTCCCATCCCACCCCCACTTGCCCTAATCCTGTTCAGATCCTAGGCATAAGAAATTAATATTTTGGCTAACTATGGTAAAAATCTTGTACTCTGTATCTTAATCTTTTCGATAATAAAATAAGAGTTATGAAAATGAAAGAGGTAACCAAAAGATCATAATTAGTAAGAAAAAACACAGAAATGAAAATAAAGTGGAACAAAAGGGCTTATCATGGATCTTTGTGAAGCCAGCAGATTCCAAGCTTCTAGCAATTTCTCTTCATCAGCCCTGTTTCACTAGTCGTCTCCTGTTTTCTTTTCGTCTTGTTTTCCCAGGGGCTCCCCAGCATGCTTTTCTTCATCAGTACTCCAGCAGTTCCTTCTAGAAGATCTTCCTGTGCTAGGGCGAACAGCCTTCCTGCCACAGTTTCACCAGCTGCTCAGCACTGATGCTGACATCTCCTATTTATGGCCTGCTTTTTTTCCTCCCCCTGCCGCCCCGCACCCCCGCCGCAGACTCAACAAGCAGCTGATTTCCTTTAGCTCCAGTTTAATAGCATTAACTCAAAGACTCAGTGTGACAGAAGCTTAAAAGAGCATCCATCATGGAACTCTTTGCATATATGGAAAGGAGAGAAATCTAAGAACCACACAGAGGAACCCCTTACTTGCCTTCACCCAAATAAAGGGGGGAAAAAAGTTTTGTCAGCATGGGTGGAACGGAGGAGAAGTGAGAGGCTTTCCTTAAACCAACTCTGTGTACATGCTTGAACAACTTTACAGTGCATATTCAGCTTTAATCAGAAGATCTCTGCGTAGCCTCAAGACCTAACCTCAGTTTCCAGCAGGCAGCACTCACTGTGCCTTATCCTGTAAAATCAGTGAACGCTCGGGTGCACATATGCACAGTAGCTGACTTTATAAATGAGTAGAAATGGCACTCCAGGGCCAGAGCTTGCCCTTTGTTTAAGGATGGATCAGATTCATGTTACAGTTTATTGTTTTAAGATCACAAAACTGTGATATTATTTCCCTTGCCTGTAATTCATCAGTCCTTTGAATCATCAAATGACATGATGACTCATGAATTTCTTCCTTTATAGATTATATTTTAATCTTATATGAATTTCATATAAAAAATGAGAAATGCATCCACTCATCATACAAAAAGGACACAAGTGAGTTTGGACTGAAAACAAAGATGACAAAAAAGAAAAAGAATCCCGCCAATAATGCAGCAAAATTCCATTGTTTGACAATCTTATCCACTGGAAGAGTCGGAGGTGAGTAAATACACTCTTTTCTTCAGATTAGTGAGGAGATCAACCTTCTCTTTAGTCAAACTCAGAGTCTTAGTTTTCTTATTTTCACTGAGTTTATTTGTTGTTTCTTTTCCACTTGGTAAAATATAGCTTCTGCTGAGGCTGGTTACTTAAATGTTCTATCTTGAGTTTAATTTTAATCACATGGCATTTTAGGTCTGAAAATGCACCAAAAACTTTTATTTAAACCATTTAAAAATATCCTTTTCCTGCCATTGAAATTTAATTATTGTAAGAACAGTACCACTATATTAAAGTATAATCACCTTACTCCTTTTGGCTTCATGACAATGTTCATAACGTGTTTAATATTCATGTAACATGCTACCTCACCCTGTAATATCACTATATTTATGGAAAGAAAGTGTAATCCTCTTTACTGGCTCAGGTTAATTCCAATAAAATATTAAATCCATTTTCTAATCTAAATGAGTTCATTAGGAGAGGCATGGTACTGAGAATACCAAACTCTCTACAGAGTTCAGCTTCATTACATTGCCGCACTGTGCGTTTCCAGAGCTGTTGTACTACATTTATGAGGATTTATCTGTACTGTTCCAAAAACATTCATCCTAATTCTACTCCTTCTGTGCATGCTAATCATGAATATGTTAAGTGGAAATACTAAGCTTGTAGCCAATCTCATCCCCAGATGGGTTCAAGTTATGATTACAGAAGCAAATTTGCCATAAGCACTCTTAGAGCAGTGCCAGAGAAGAGGAAGTGAAGGTCTGGAGCTGTGCTCAGGAGAAAAAAAAGAAAAAAGAAAGACAGTTTGAGACAGAGTAGGAGTGTCGTAGATATTTGAGACAGAGAGAGAATAAAAAAAGGTATTTCCAGATTGCTGTGTCTCAGAGAGACTTCCAATAATTTATAAATAGACTTGTCTGAAGAAATTTGAAATAAATACAAGAATCAAATTACCTTTAACTGTTTGAGGCTCCACAAGTCCATAATCCAGAATTGAACTTTACATTATTCAGCTTATTATATCTAGCAAATCTTCGCTCCATTAAAACTTCCATTAGAAAAAAAAATAATGGACCTTTTAGGAAGGAAGGCAAGACCAACATTGGATGTTCATGTAGTGAATAATTATACAATCTCCAACTGTCTGCCCATGGAGTGCCTTGACCTGGTTTTATTTATTTCCATTTATTTTTATTTTTACATATACTTAGCAGTTTTTTTCTTTCCTCTGAAGGTAAGGGAAACAATAATAGGTAATTCAATTCATGTATTGCAGAGAGTGAACCCATCAAGAACCCTTGTCACCTCCTTTATGTTAGCATTGGCAGTGACCTCATAGTAAAACCATTTTAATCTGCATTTCGGGTATTTAGTCAATAAAACATAGATTTCCGAAACTGACAGGTGGTAGATATCAATCTATTTTAGTAGGAAAAATGAGACGAAGATGAACAGGAAGCAAGTTGTTTCTGACTGTTGGTTATTAAAGCTAGTATGGGTTCATCTCCATAAAGTCTGCAATAAACTGTGAGCCTAAAGTGAAATCCAGCAGCCACTGGTTGTCACTGTTGTACCACAAAACAGCAATTGCAGGTATATTCTTTCAAAAGGCTGCCTTCTGAGAAAGGTTTGAAATGATGTATCTGACGATTTGGTTTATCATTAAAACTGAGCACACAAACCTGCAAGGCCCCATGGATTTCTGTCTAGTATTAGACATTTTGATGTGGGAGTTTGACAGAAAAAAATAGTTCTATATGAATTACATTGAAATGTGAAATAAAGATTTCATTATATATTTAAACAAAGACTCCAATTTTAAATAGTCATGTGAGATACATGCTACATCTGTTAATTAAAGCACACATTCATTCTGATGTTTAAACTAAATATTATTATGTTAATGCTAGGGTGTATAATTGATCACTTCATGGCTTAGATACATTATTCAAATGAAGTATTTTCTAATGATTGAGCTTATATCATTTTTAAGCAATGGATGAGTAGACAGCCTTGACATAATCTTCCCTTTTCCCAAATCTGATTAAAACTGGCAAGACAAGAAATCAATGGGATCCTGAATATAAAATCCCCAAATATTCTACTGTGTTTGAAATTAATTAAGTACAGTGAGGCAGAAGCCTCAAATCAATAAACATCAATGATGGTACTGTTAAAGATGGGAAGACTTGGCAAGAAATCAGCCTGGTGTTCGTGGTTATAAGATGATTATCTACTCTACGAAATTACACGTTAAAATTAGAACAATTGTGCTTTGGCAAAATGCAGAGGCAGGTTTTGAAAGGCAAGAATAATGACTGTGTTTCTGAAGACAAGCTTCTAAATTTGGAAAATTATACTTCTTAAGAAAACATGAGATAGTACTTCAATTGCACCTTCAATAAAATCAGATGCTTTCCAAGTTGAGTCAATAATCAATTTAAAAAATGGACACTGGTGTTTTCCAGTAACCACAGTGAGAATTCCAAGGGGTAGGTGGGGAAGCTGAAAGTATTACTGGTGTTTTATATACCATTTCTATGTAACTAGTTCAACTATGGAGTCTACCTTCACATGAATTTTCCAGATTAAATACTGCTGTTTTTCAAGGTCATGCTTTCTTGCATTATCTCCATATCCTCTACTTCTTTCCCCTCTCTCTTTCTTTTTGTCTTCTTGCTTTCTTGCTTTCCATTTTTCTTAACCTCAGGCACAAGCTGTAATCCATAAGCAATGAGGTAAATGTATAATCAGGAAAGAGAATGCAATTAATGCTTTCTAGATTAATAAACATTTGTCACATGATTGAAATTTTTCTGATTAAAAATAGGTAAATATGCAAAGAAATCACTACAATCATGCCTCTTGTGTGGGATTCTATTTTCATTCAGAGGTAAGCATTTTAAATACATTGATTTTTTTCCTTAATATTGAAAAAGAGAATAATTGTCTTCTCTTGAAAGAAGCAATCACAGTGACAGAAACAATTTCACAAGAGAGAGATTTATGTCCAAACAATTAAACTATGCAAAGAAAGCTTATCAATAATGGTATCTGTTCATATAAACTTCTCAATGTGTTCTTTAATCCAAACGTTTTTAAAGTCACAGGAAGAGTAGCCACATAATCAATACAGGTACTTGTGAAAAGTGACAGTTTCTAGCCTTTCTATAAGACCTAAAGAATCAGGATCTCTCTATAGAGGCTTTAAATACATATTTTCAACAATCTTGAAATGATTAGGATCATTAAACTTTGAGCGTCACTGTGTCTCATTAAAGAAGAAATGAAAATATGACATTACAAATGTTATAATTACATCATTTCATGGTCAATAGAGTCAAAGACAAGGGTTATATGATTTAGATGATCAGCCCAGAGTATAAGGTAGCTTCATATTAATGTTTATTTCCTAATATAATTATATATTTATAATGATATATTTCATAAATCACATGGAATATGAATACTAATTCAAGAAAGGGATCTTTTAAAAACATGTAGGATGAAAGGGGTGCTCACTAAATGTATGCACTCACTGGCCACAGTAACAACAACTAAAAAAGGTCTCCACATTTCTTCTGTCCTGTGTCAGCTTTGTATCATTGCCCTGTTTGCTAAGGTTTCATTAGGTATCCACAAGTGGTCAGTAAATTACTTGAGGAAAGTTTCTTTGCATGTCTAAACTACTCAGCTCTATTCATGTAGTAGGTATAGGGTAACCATTTGGTGAATTAGAAAGTTAATTAAGCACACACTGCATACTTCCCTAAGGCCATAGATATATTCTTTAAACATTTAGGGTAAAGCACATTTTTGTAAATTAAATAACCTTCAATTTAGTGCTTAAAATAAAATCATTTAATACCCAACTACACTCTGGTACCGCATGACCTCCTCGTCCTCCAAAAGAGCACAATGAATGCATAAATAGCCTCAACCAGAGCAGAAGGGACATAAAAGATTAGAAGGAAAGAAGGCATCAAGGTGTAGTATAGACATGGCCAAGCTGAGATTTAAGGCTGTGACAGTTCCTAGTCTCCTCTCCATTTGAGAGCTAGAAGCCACCTTCAGGTTGTAGCGGGGGGCACAAGCCAGCCAGCTGGAGACTGCAATTCCCAACTTGTCTGGCGGCTAGGTGTGGCCATGTTACTGAGTTCTCTCTGTTGGAATATAAGATTGCACATGTCATTTTAATAAAAAGGGAATTCCTTTTCCCTTTTTCACTTTGTTCTCTAGGAAATTAAAATGCTAGCACAGTGGTAACCTAGCCTCAGTCTTGTGGAACTATAACACTCTAGAGGAAGTACAATAATGAAATACAAGAAATCTTGGTACTTACCAGATGGATGAGAAGAAAGTACAGTTTTACCTTCTCTGAGGTGCTACATTTTTAGCCCCTCTATCTTAGCCTGTAACTGAATTAGACCACACACAAAAATAATGTTATAACTATGTTTAAATGCATTATTTTTGTCAGTTTTTTCATCAATGAGTTGACTGACCATAGTGCTGGCCAGAAGGAATAAGGAAAAGCTTAATTGGTGGAGTGAGAGAAACTCCAAAATAAGGAAGCATAAAAAGCCAGTCAAAATCTTGGAAGAGAATTGAGAAGAATGTTTTTCCTACTAAATAAGAGAACTTCAGGGTAGGCAAAAATCATTAGTCTGAAGATGAACTGAACTGTTTAGTATTTTAAAGTGAAAAATAACTTAGTTCTTGTCATCCCTGGGGGTAAATGTCATACTCAGAAGATACCTAGAAAAAATACAAATTATGTAATAATTACTTAACAAAATTAGATAGCAAGCAGTATATGAATGAAATTTAAAATAAAAAAGCCCCAGTTTAATACTTGGCTTCCCGTTGTAACTAATTTAATATTGTGTTTTAAGACAGATTCTTTAATTTCTTAAAAATGAGGGTGATACATGACTACTTCTAACATATGAAATAGTTATATTTTAAACTTAGATTTTAAGCTACATATAATACTGTGAGTTTCAATTCAAGAATATACTATTCAAGCTAGATATTTTATGTCTCAGATTTGTATATGCCACATTTTTCCTTCCTATGAATCAAAAATATCCATGACTTTAAAGTATGAAACAAGCTACCACCACTTAACATTTGTAAAAACTGTGATCTTTTGAGAAGTCCACACACAAAATAAGCAAAACGGTGCTCACAGTGCAGAGGGGTTTTGTAAAGAAAGAGAAGGCTAAAATAAAATTACAAGATAGGTCACCTTTATGTTCACAGTCTTTCAATTCCCCCACTTTTCTGTTTATCACCCTCACAGAGTGACCCCCAGTGGCTGCCAATCACTTAGATATACAAGGATTCTCTTAGAATCTTTGTCAGACTCCCGGATTCTGAACCAAGTTATTTTCCTTAGCTATGCAGGAAGAAGGCATGTGTCATCTTACGTCAACCCTGCACTGTAGCCATACATCCTGTCTCTTCACCCTTAGCAAAAATGCCTGAGTGGCTCTTACAGCCTAAGAAATTAACTTTGGGTAGAAAAATGCCTGAGTCTTATGTTCCAAAAACCTGTCTATATATAATATAAATGCCAGTATAATTTTGCAAGAAACTGTCTCTGTGCTTTTTAAGATGCTTTTTAGCCAAATAGATTAAATAGGTTATAAAGGGAAAAGTGATGGCCACCCCTTTCTCTTTTCCTCTATAAAATGAATGTCTGTGTGTGTGTGTGTGTGTGTGTGTGTGTGTGTGTGTCTGTGTGTCTGTCTGTATGTGTGTGTGTACACATATATTTATTATTTTCAGTGGACTTTTTGATCACCACATCTGATTGGAACAGAACAGAGATTCTAATGTTGAAATTTGGAGACAATATGGTAAGGGAAAACTATGTAGTAGGCAGTCTTCTGAAAATTCACTGGGAATAAATTCATATGATTTGTTCTTACCCATTGACGTACATTTTTAAAAACTATGACATACATAAAGTTACTAAATCAGTGAGAGTTTATATTTGCAACATTGACTCAATTTCAAGTCAAATTGCATTCTTTTTATTAAAGTAAAATATTAAGTATGCCTTGAACCTTCAACCTGTTATCATTACATTTTACCTATCTAGTATTATAATGATTACTCAATTTGTTCCATTCTTATTTTCCATTCTATGCTTCACACATTTATAGCAATGAGAATTACTATACATTTGAACTCTTCATCCTCTCAGGCTGCTACGGAACAGCTAAAAAGAAAAGGAAAAAAACAACACAAGACTGTCATTGTTCTTATCTCAACACTGCCAAATAGACAAACTTGAAATATCTAAGATTTTCATCCTTCTTGGAAATGGTTTTCAGCTTAAAGGCATTTGACCTGGAGTGAGGTTATATTTCAGTCAGCCTACTGAATGGTATCTAGAGAGGCCCGTCAGCAGAAGCTTAGCAGAAAAATGTGAATACAAGTTCAAGAGTCTGGTAGCTGGGAAAACTGGAGGAGGGCAAATCAGCTTGAATATCAAAGCTAAATTCTGCGAGAATGGCAAAAGTCATTTCCAAAACAAGACCTCTTGGGAAGGCATTAATTGAGAAATCTCAAATAAGAGTTGACCTATTTGACTGAAGGTCATCTTAAAGAGTTTTGAAACCATTCCTTGGGACATAAACTAAGACATTTTCATTAGGGGTAAAGAGTTAAGATGCATGGCCAGAAGGTGTTGGTATAATGTGGCATGTAACCTCTCACAGCATCCTCGATGAAAATAAAGTATTTCAGAAGCCAAGAGCTTGACAAGGATTCTAGCAGAATACTGACATGGCATACGAGCAAAGAGTCTAAGGAATTTTATTCCAGGATGTCTAGCCAGGATATTTATAAACAGGAATCAATTATAAATTGACAGTAGAGTAGATTTTGCTAGGCGGAGCAATGATGATATTTTCCGATATGCGTAGAAATGATCAGGAGAGAGAAAGTGTTTAAAACTCATAGATTGGCACCAGGTTAATCAAGACAGTTGTTAGTGCCTGGGTCATTATTCTTAGTATTCAGAGATGATGGCACAAAGGCTGTCACTTCCTGGTCCGATACAACGTTTTTTTCTCAAATTGAGCAACTTGATCTGTGATGGCTGCACATAAGCATTGTCTGCTGGGCCACTTGGCAGCAATTTTCAGTCTATTTCTGTAAATTGAGCTTCACAGTGCCCTTTGAATGTTTCCCATTCTAGATTGCAGGGACTCCAATGCTGTTTAGTATACAGGGCTCCCTTTCAACTTTAGCTGCCTTCCAACATAATGGGGCCTAGATAAATTGAATGGTGCACCTCATTTATATTAGCCCAGGAAAACTCCCACCAGTAGAGCAAGTGGGAGTTCTTTTCAGGTTTAGTGGAAGATAGAGGAAAATGGTCAAAAAGGGAGTTGGTTATCTGTTTCTAGGTTTAGAACTGTGGGAGATTCAAACTGCCCCACTTTCTGGCCCAGAGTTTCTTTCATGATTCTGTAAGATTATTGTAGGAAGTTCTTCGAGAATAGATGAGCAGGCGTTCTTACGCTTCTGCAAGCTTGTGCTTAAACTGAACAGCAGCAATCAGATATTCCATTCCTAAGAATAGGGAGGTGACACACACCAGAAATTTCTACGTGGGTGGTGTACATAGTGTCACATCCCAGTATACCTATTTAGGAGCTGTAGCCCAGTTATCTCTGTAATAGTTACAAAGTAGCTGTTCCTGTTCCCTCACTAAGGCTTCGAATGTATGACATTACTCATTATTGACTCTAAAAAGCAACGAAATTTGTTTTTGTGACCACATAGAAGTAAATCACTGGCTCCCATTACAAATGGATAGCAACGCATTCCTGCATATGGGTGTAACTGTCCTTCCTTCAGACACATTCTCAGGAAGGGCTTGGGGAAGATTTCAAGGAAGACCATGGAGGAAGCATGAGTTCTTTATAAAAACTGGCAAGTGTTAGAAATAGCATGTCCATTTTCCTGATAATTACCTCTTTACACTGGGAGTATTCACTTTTTTCTATTGGTAGAAAAAGAGAGCAGTTTTATTACAGCAACAAGTTATTGCAATCCTAATTCAATTTGTAAGTACTACTGAGCTCATAAATTGAATATCCATTGATTGTACCGATATTGATAATTTAGGAAGCAAACACTTTGAGTCTGCTAAAACTCATTTACCTGCAATGACCAGTAGGTGGAAAACTAACAGCCTTGTGTAGTACATCAGCAATCCTCAAACACGCATGACTGGATTTATGCTGTTTAGACAAGTCAAAATCCCCTCGTTCTTTTGTGTATTTCTTATTCCACCCATGTTTGCATTTAGTGCCTCTCTCTCTCAGTGTTCCAGTTCACACTCTCCTGCAGGGAAGTCTCAAAGCACTGTCCCATGTTCATACCCAGCTTGGCTTACACATCACCTATAGGAAATGG
This sequence comes from Cacajao melanocephalus, assembly GCA_963573385.1. Lineage (NCBI taxonomy): Eukaryota > Metazoa > Chordata > Mammalia > Primates > Pitheciidae > Cacajao > Cacajao melanocephalus. The sequence continues at coordinate 44,553 of CAUYLG010015510.1, read as the reverse complement.
CTTGGGGTCCTTGGATTCCTGTTGCCACCATCACAATCCTTTCTTGTAGGCAATCCCAAAACCAACTGGTTTAATTCTAAATATACATAAACCGCAGTATACTTTTGTGGATCAAACCTATGTTTGAACCAGGATTTTATTTTCCATTATATTAGAGACATTGGTTCTTAATAAACTGGCTCATTTTTGTTATACTTCTTGTATTTAGGTCTACTTAATTTTTTCCAAAAGCTTGTTTCCTTCCAGTCATTAATTCTATTTATTTAAAAATAATATTTGTACTTGAATACATTAATAGTTTCCATTTCTGCTATTACTACTTATCATTTTACTTCCCTAACCTTTTAAATCCAAAATACCGGTACTTCTTGTTGTAGCTATGCCTCTGTGAACCCCAAAGTATTCTTTAATACTACTCACACATGAATGTAAAGGCTTCTAAATAAAAGGCCTGTTTGAAGAGTTTGAAAATTACTGTGAAAATTTCCAGTAATGTGGATTGAAATAAGGCAATGACTTAATAGTCATTTTAAAAACTCCATTTATCTGCTTCAAACACACCATTTAGCCACTTTTCAATAATTCACATACTCTCCCAGCCTTTCTTGTCCATGCTGTCTGAATCTGTGGGGTCCTCCTTTAAATTGGATAAAGTTCCCTGAGATTGTGATAAAACCATTGAGGTATAAGTAAACATAAACATCACACACTATTTTACAGGGTTAGAAGTGATTATTTTCCCCTGTTACAAATTTCTCACTGCTGTTAAAAGTATGAAATGTGCACTTGGCAGTGTGGGTGGGATCCCCATATGCCAGCTTCACCTCTTCTGCTTTTGGTGATTTGGGCTTCTTAGGCACTGCTCCACTCACCACTCCAGTGCTCCTTTTAAACTGGAGCTTAAACCTAAGCTTTTTCTCTTAAGCCCATTGCAGAAAAGGTGCTGTTTCTCAACTGTCCCTGATGAAACTGAATAAAGGACACACTTTCCTTCTGTATGTTATTTTTACTGTTGTTTTTAATAATAACAGTAGTCATTTTCTAATCTGCATCTTTATTCAAACATGAGTCATCCTAATCCTCTTTATTTCTCTCTAGTGACTCTCTCTTACTGATTTTACTTGAACAAAACAGAAAATTTTCTGTATCTCTTCGTTTTCCTATCTCCTTTGACAAGAAAGGATAATGAAAATCCAATTTTATGTTTTCAATTTTTTTCTTCCCACGTGGATGAATTCTTTTGGTTCAAAGGAAATTTAGCTAAGGGTCAGGTTTATAGCAAAGGAGACATCCGAATTCTGTACTCAGTGCCATGCCTGAGAAAGTGTAAGTGCTTTCTAAATGTTTAAGTGAATAAGCCAATTAATCTCTTTATTATTACTGTATTGATATAGCAAAATAAAATAAAAACAGAGAGTGCCATTCAGTTAGCCAAAGTATACTATGTTAATAAGATACAAACAAAAGAGAAAAACATAAACAAATATTCATACATTAAAAATGTAAGTTTCTACCTTTTCTCAAAGTTAAAATTCTTCCTGTATTAAAAAAAATTGACTTATTCTAATGTAGATAACCTTTCAATCACTACCATCTTTGAAGCTTTTCTACAGTGATCTATGAGAGGAAAAAAAACAGAGTTCTAAGACTCAAGCATCGGTATACATAAAAGCCCAAACTGTAGAAAAATATTTATATATGAAGAGCAACTGCAACCTTGAGTAGGCTCTCTGGGCTGCTGGTTTTAAATCAAAATGAATCAAGTGTTAAGGAAGATTCTTGATTTTATATCACCAGTGTCCCCAGGGGCAGGGGTAGAAGCTCAATAAATACTTGTTGAATTGACTTTCAACACCTTGAGAAAGTAACTCTTTGGGGAATTGATGTTTCACTCTTTCTCAATTTTTCACAGCCCTTCCTGCTTAAAAGAGAGAGAAAAGAGAGAGAGTACATCATTTTTAATATTTGTTTTACATTGTTTACATTTTTCTTAAATATTAACATTTCACAATTGGCTTAGTTAAGAATTCTAATTTTTATTGGTTTTAATAACAAAATAGTGGAAAGAAGGAAATGAAGTATAATTTTTAAAAGGGAATGAAAAGAAATACTTGGAAGAATAGAAAATCTGCCTGAAGTGGCAAAGAGTTTTATTACCATATAACGTAAAAATGTGGATTTGTATATGTGTAAATATATACACACTATATACTTGGAATTTACATTTTGTAAAAATGAAATATAAAAGAGTTGAGACATTTTCACTGGGTTAGTTTCATAATATTTAAGTAGTAGAGATGATTACCTTTGGGAAGTTTAAAATATTAGAACTGTTTAATAATTATATTAAAAAACATTTTCTAGAAAAATATTTCCTCTCAGGGTCACAAACTATTTGACATATGCATTTTTTCTAATACAAAATGCAAAATACTGTCTCCCTGACTTTTATAGAACTATTTACTATCATAATGCCACAGTCTTTATATTTTCAGGAATTCTGATAATTTCAATTTTACAACAATATGTTTGGGAGATGAGAAGCTGTGAAAATATTGGAAAGTTTTCAGGATTTTACATCTTATAAATGTACATACAAACATGTCATATTTATAATTACAGACATTTGGATTGATCACTTTTATTTCAATATTTAAAGTCAGATTTAATCCATTATGTTTTAGTTTTGTTTTGTTACAGAGAGAAATTATAATGGTCTCAAAGGCCTGTAAACCTCATTCTGTTGAGGCTATTTGTCATTATTATTTTTTTTAAATGTCAGATTAGTCACCACTTGGAATACTACAGCTTTAAGAAATCCTCAGGTTTGTTTTTCTTCCCCCTTTGATAGATGTCACGTTGAAGACAGTGGATTGTTAAACCTCGGTAAGTAAACTTCACTACATAATACTTGCCTGTGTGTAACTGAATTAACACGTTCAGGATAGCAGTGGGTAAACTGAAAGTCATCATCATTAAGTAAGGATTATATGGGTGAGCAAGTTATGCCTAGGCTGTTGCCTCCTGGGAAACATAGCCTCCTTTCTTGTTCCTTATTCTATTATATAAAGGTATAAATTATTTCAGCAACTAGATACAGCTAAATTTTCTTCAGAGAAAAAATGATTAATAGAGTTAATTGAAAACTAAACTTAAAATGAATGTCAAGTATTTTACGTATTCAAAACCTATAATGATTACAAGATTACTTCCTACAGACTGAGAAGCATTCTGAGTTATTTAACAGCATCTGAAAATATTAAATGTGGTTGTTTTCCTGATTATATATCGATTGTACCTTGAAAATATTTTCTCCAACATCTTTCAATTAAATCAGAAGCACAGTTGCCTATTCATGTGCTGCCCAGAAGTCAACGTGGGTAATTAACCATCTTCCACTTTAGCTCCTTAGCAAGACCTGAATTGTCTATAGAATCTAAACATTTTTCCACTTCCACTACCTAATAAAGAAACCATAATTTCCATAAACAGTGTGATGATGTCCTTCTAATGAGAAATGAATTTGGCTTTCTGTTTATACCATTGCTCCCCTTTCCCCAGCTGCAAAAGTCTCTAGGGGCTTAGTTGGTTTACTAGTAATTAGTTATTAGTACACTAGTAATACCACAGTTTCTAGATAAGCAATACAAAACAAAAAAATCTTCCTTGCCCAGTCTGTGAGAGGAAGCAGCCAAAAATTGTACTTACATAAGGGCTTATTTTGCATGCACAATTTATTTTCAATCAGCCAGAGAGATGTCAAAGTTCAGAATAATGAGTCAACCCTCAACTACAAGAACAAAACACACCTATCTATATAGACTTAGGATGGGAGCAAATGCTATTTTAATTTGAATGTAGTCATCTGACATTTATCAAACCTACACTATGCAGAAGGCTCACATGATCTCTACCCTACATGAGATAGTGTTTCTTCATAATGTTGTTATGTAAATACCAATTCTTAAATTTTCAAATCACATATTAAATGATGCCCAACCTTTGGCCATCACAGCAGGCTATTCTTTACCAAGTCAATAATGATAATCTTTTTACAAGATTTAGAGTATTTGTAACAAAAACACATCTGGAAAAATAACTGAAAGGAAGACAGCTGAAAATATAGCTGAGAAGATAGAGAGAAATCCAAGCCCTATCAGGGTAATAAGAGAGTTCTTGGGAAAAATCAGATCAGTGAACAACCAAAAGACTACAGGGCTGGAGTGTCATGCTAATTGAAGAAGTTGGTGGTCAATACAAAGCTTAGAAAAACATGTAAGTGGGAACCCAAGATGTTTGTGTTTATCTTATTCATAAAATAGGAGAAGCACATTGCACTAGGGGAAAATGGGCATTTAAATCATTTAAAAGGCATTTTCTGTTACAGTTATGGATGTTTCCCTAGACTTTACTCTCTATAGGTAAGGTATTCCTTTCTAATATTCACCTCCATTTTGTTCTGATTCCAAACGTATCTATTTAGCAGTTCCAAAACATGCTGATACTGAGGAGGGCTTCCACAGAGTGGTGGAGACAAACGTTCTTGGAATTGGAAAGATTCTTATAAGTTATAATGGGATAAGCCTGATTCATACATTGGTCCTTGTATATTGTATTAATATGAATCAGTCCCTGCCTGTACAACCTTAGCTTTAAGCGAATTAATAGAAAATTGTTTTGGAAAGTACAAAACTAAGGATCAGACACTGAAGTAAGAGAATCCTTATCAAGCAGAAGCCATTAAGTCAGGACACATTTGTGAAGAAAACCGGCCTCTCTAGATGACATTAACAGGAAGTCCTCACTCACCATGTTCCCTTTTGGGGCAGGAGTCACATCTTATTAAGGTTGGTTTTTCTAGCACTGAGTAACTGCCAGCCACATAGTCAGTGCACAGTAAAGTGCTATGATGTGATTGGATGTATGCCTCTCTAAGTTGTTTCTCTCTAAATGTAGCAGATATTTGCTCATTGTGTTATATGCTTCTCAATTCTTTAGTTTATCCCAAGATGGATATGTTTAACAAGTATTTACAGGGTGCCCATTATATGCCAGGCACTGTTCTACACATTTGGATTATACAAATAAACCAAAGATTCTTACCTCTGTGGGTGTATGTGTACCTTGCATCCCTGTCACTATGGCTGCCCTATTCATGAATCCATCATGCCAGAATTATGTTGGCCAATGTCAGATTGTTGGCTGACAACAACCGGCTGAGTCACTTTTGTCTAGCTAGTTATTTAGTGGCTCTTCCATGGTGGATAACCTCTGATGAGAGTTGACATCACATGACAATGTTAACACATTGCCATAGGTCCATCTACTTGCCTCTTACTCAGACCACAAGGTCCCTTATCTATTTTCTTCTGTGCACCTGACCAATAAGTCAGGCTACTCACCATGAATATGGTTTAGTATACAGTCTTACCTCAAACAACTCTTTCTACTCAAAGTGAATTATCAGGTATACTTCATGAAGCTCTGCTCATTGAGACAATCTACTTCCACAGCCATACTTTAAAATCATTCCTGATTTGGGTTCTAGAGCAAGAGTAGACCTTGCACTTACTTACACACTGAGGTCACATATCCATGACCCAAGCTCAGCTTTTCTCCTCTACCATCAGTTGATACTAAGGAATACCCCATGGGTACGTAAGTGTGAGCTAAGAAAGAACAAAAGTGTAGCAGTGATAGTGACACCTGCTTACTAATATCTGTTGTTGCTAGATCCTGAGTGTATTAATCAGGGTTCTTCATAGAAATATAACCGATAGGACAGGAGAGAGAGAGAGAGAGAGAGAGAGAGAGAGAGAGAGAGAGAGATTGATTTATTATAGGATCTGGCTCATGCAATTACAGAAGATAAGTTTCACAATCTACCATTAGAAGTTCTGATCTGGGTTCAAACACCCTAAAACCAGCAGAACCAATGTCTGATGGAAGAAGAGAATAGATGTACTAGCTCAAACACAGAGCAAATTCACTCTTTGATATAGTTTGGCTGTGTCCCCACCCAAATCTCACCTTGAATTATAATCCTCACACATCAAAGGTGTAGCCAGATGGAGATAATTGAATCATGGGGGTGTTTTCTCCAAGCTGTTCTCATGGTAGTGAATAAGTCCCAGGACATCTGATGGTTTTACAAATGGGAGATCCCCTGCACAATCTCTCTTGCCTGCCACCGTGTAAGATGTGCCTTTGCTTCTCCATCGCTTTCTACCATTATTGTGAGGTCTCCCAGCTATGTGGAACTCTGAGTCCATTAGACCTCTTTCCTTTATAAATTACTCAGTCTTGGGTGTATCTTTATTAGCAGCGTGAGAACAGACTAATACACCCTTCCTCTGTCTTTTTGTTTTATTCCTGCCCTCAATGGATAGGATTATGTCCCCCTACATTGGTGAGAATGTTCTACTTTACTACACGTACCAATTTAAATGCTAATATCTTCTGGAAACACACTTAAAGACACACCCTAAAATAATGTTTTACCAGCTAGAAGAGCATCCATTAGCCCAGTCAAGTTGACAGATAAAATTAACCATCACACTAAATATAGTCTTTCCTTCTTATAAGGGATTGCCACCCATTCTTATGATTTGCTCAGTCTGACAGAATACACCTCATAATGTGTATGTTTAGTTGCATGATTACTCAATTTCCCATGGTTAGGCACTTTGTCTGTGCCAGATCTAAGTGAACATGCAAGAAGCTATTTTCAAATGGTATATAATTTTATTTTGCAGATCACATGGCCTTGCTTCAGATACCTATGGCTCCAGGTTGTTATTCTCCTATTAGGGCTTGCCATTAGCTCTACTCAGCAACATTGCCTGTCCCAGGTATGTCTAATACTCTAGGGCTTCTGGATGATATGGACCAAGCATAAGTACTGTTTGCACTATGGCCTTGACCTACTACACAGCTCTTCTGTGGACTCCTTTCGAACCTGGTGGTTTTCCATGCTACTCAGTAAATGGATTACAGAAGCATTTCTAAGTGTAGAATTTGTCAATCCCAAATCCAAAGAGACCTACAAGGTTTTGTACTTCCTTCACTGTGGTAGGAAGTGTGTGAGATGAAATAATTTATTCTTTACTTTAAAGGAAATGCCCCTAGCATGTCACAGAGCAGTAATGAAATGGGTTCCTGAATCTCTGGTTTTTTTCCCATCTTATTGAGTGCATATGATTGAAAATGCCTTCGTTGCATTTGAAAATCCTTTCTTGTCTTGTATGATTACATTATATAATCAATAATGGAACAATGTGATGTTTTAAAGAACATCCCGATGATCCAAACTAGACTATGAGAGGATGAGAGAGAGCAAACACTGACCTGGGTCAAGACTGCAGACGTATCCTCCTCTCTGCCATGTGGACTACTTCTGGTCCTCCTCATAGATAGTGATAGAAAAATATCTGTTTATCTGACCAGTGGACACATATCAAGTACTTAAGTCCATGTTAATCTTCTTAAGCCAATATACTACATGTAGGATGGCAACTGCAATAGGGGCAAATACTTTGAATTTTCAGAGGTTTGTTTACCCTGTAAGATTTGTCTTTCTTTGGTAGTAGGCTAGTAAATTACATTGAGGTAGGATAAGGATCATTACCTCTGCATTATTTAGAAATTTCAGGATGTCACTAGTACATTATTGTTTTTAATGTATTATATTAGCTGGGGGTTACTTTAAAAGACTTCCACTTGACTTTCCTGACTGTCAGCTCTTATGCTACAGGCAAATAAACTGAGGTTGGGGTTTTGCCAACCACCAAATGTGTCCATTCCAATTATACACTTGGGATTGAGGAAGGCACCCAGGGAGAGGTCCATGAACACATCAGGGCCAAGCACTCCATTACCTGAGTCTCCTATGTACCCTTGAAAGGAAATTCTAATATAGCCCATAAACAAAAAAAATGATCAAGAGGTAATTGTGCAATAGATTTTTAATTAAAATATGCATATGAGGGTATTAGTATTCACCAATATAGTAACATTGTCCACCCAGTAAGAAGTTCCCATCAAGTACCATGGCATTTAGAAAATCACATGAATGTTTGATTCCACTAACAAACTAATCTATTTTAAAACAAACAAACATAAAGAAGAAATAAAATATCAGAAGCTTTATTATTTTTAAGTTTACATTTCAAAACTCAAAGCATTTTGAAGGATTTATTCAATATGGATCATAAGTTTGAAAATAATTTTACATTCAGTAGATAGATTATTTGAGGTAGGAGAAAGATAATGGTCAGCAAAACACTTAAGAGATATATTGGACAAGGAAGAGCCTTAGTCACCAAGGGGTCCAAGAGTAGCAAGTATTTGACTCATTGGCCCTTATTTATTCCTGCTTCATTGTTACCCATTAATTACATTATCACCAACATAAATTTGCCATCACATTCTAACGTCGTCATTCTGTATTACAGAGTTATTTTATTGCAGAATCTGAGCTTAGGGTTTTTTGTTGTTGTTAACCCATCTTGTATATGATCTGTCTGATACATGTTTCTGTCACTATAGCCTCAAACACAGCCTGGCAGTTCGTAGAACTTCTATAAACAAAGATGGACCAAATGAAGGCAGGCACATGTCATGATCTGAGAGTACAAGCCTCAGTTCTGGTCCTTGTGGAACAATTGTTCAATATGGAAGATGATCATGTTGCCATGTAATCATGGTGTAATACTACCAGCCAAACACAACATAATTGGAGCAACTACCAGGAGCTTCTAAGGCATGGAGCTACAAAGTAAGCCTCTCTGTAAGGAGCACCACTTAAAGACCTGGAAAATGAGTAGCAGTCAAAGAGGCTATGCACGATGTGCAACTAGGTTTGTGGTGACACAGGAAAGAGCATTCCAAGTGAAGCATTACAGCTGATGAAAAGTCCTGGAATCAAGAGAGAATTAGGGATACAGCACTTGGTTTGCCCAAGTCCCTTGATGTATGTATATTTTTAATATTTTGTAGGTATCAACTTCCGATCCTTCAGAATACTAAAAAGCAATAGACAATGAAAATAATAAAAATGATTTGTATTTGGTATTAGGTATATACAACAAAGATCTTCATCTTCACAAAAGCTAAAGATATAATCCTTATGAACAAAGATTTTGATTCCATAAGGTACAATGTTCAATTTCATTATGCCCACCTCTAATGTTTATAATGATAAATAGGTTGTCATCCTCATTCATTAGAGAAACATTTTATGAAACCACATGAAGACTGATACTATGATAATGTGTGTCTATTACACGCTACCTTGAGGGGAAAATCTATAAGTAGTAAAGTAGTTAATTTTGTGTCATGAAGACATTTCATATTATTAAACAGCAGAGACTGAAAGTTAAAATGTTTAACAGTTTGTAGGCAGGGTGAATTATTTTCGTGATGCAGTTTTATTTTTACAATCTATTGGATTAAAAATAACCTAAAAAGACATTTGATTGTATCTAATATTCTGGAAAAATGTGAATATAGCACATTATTTAATACTTACAAATTAATATCTAATAGTTTTCTCAGCGATTATGTATATATATATATATTTACTGGAAAATGTCAACTGATGTTTTCTTAGACACCTATGTCCTGGTTTATACTGATGTTAAGAGATAGTGCAGAAAATCTAAAAAAATCATAATTTAGCTATAAACTTTTTTAATATTCTGAGTTTATTGTTTTTACATATTGACTATGAAAGCCACTGGTTGTAGAGGAAAACTCTTTATTTCCACTGTCAGTTGGTCTGAATCTTTAGCAACCTTATGGGCAAAGTACTTTTAGGGTTAAAAAATATATAAAGAGTATAATGTCCTTTAAATGTTCTTTTATGTTAGTGTTTGGATCCTAAAAGCAATGGAAAGAATGCTGCAGCCGTGGTGATATGAACAGCATTGAACAATGTTGTTTTATATGCAATGATGGTGCATAACAGGAGAAGCCAAAATGAGTCAGATGAGAGTATATCAAGTCCATTTTCCTCGTTTTGATTCATAGGTTTTTTGCTAAAAATCAGAAGCCAGTCTTAGTGGCAAGCTTCAGAAAACTTGCACAGCTCTGATAAGAAAGGACATCGCTCATAAATATTCATTAAAAATTACCTTTTCTGGATCATGAATTTTTCAAGCAGACACTGATTTGACCTCTACAAGGAACAAAATCCAGCCTATGGTGGAGTGTCTCCTATTTCTGACAAAAAAAATGGTAAAAAATTAGTTTTCCCAGCTAAGCAGCTACTTTGTACACTGTGTGAGGTCCGAGGTCAGTTACCTTTTTGCTCCACACACTTGAGCATTAATATTCATTCGAATTACAATCTTTAAATTCTAAAGTCCTGTTCATACTTCTTTGAAAAATTGATTGTAAAGCAGGCCAAGGTTTGCATTTTAACTAATTTTTAAAGTAACTTCATCTAACTTCTCTGTTGCTTAAAAATGTATGAATTCAGTAATTTTCTTTTTTAAAAAAAATCACATCTGCCTGTTTTGAATATATATGCCCTCTCAGTAAGGATAAAAGCCACTGTTTTTCCTGGTAATTATCTGCAGAGTGGGTGAATGGATGGCAATGTCTATACTTATGTCTATCAGAGAGCTATTGTTGTCATTTTATCTTCATATAGCGCCTCACAGTCAGTACACATATAAAAAGCTTTGCATTATTTTGGGCATGCCTTTTGTTGTCATTGTTCTTCCTACAATATCACAGTGGGGTAGTCAGCATTACCACCCGCATTGTTTAAATAAAGTAACTGATAAGTAGAATATGAATTATGGTAGCTAATAACGTTCAAACTTAGCATCTAAATCAGTGTTTTTCCAGAACTTATCTCAGGGTCTTATTTTAAATTCTAGGCATACTATGGCTTAAGGTCTAGAACTCATGTTTGGATTACTTCAATGAGTAACAATAAGTGGCCAAAATAACCCTTTAAACACGGTAATTCAAGCTGTCATGGAGTAATTTTGATTTTTTTCTTATGAAGCTAAACAACAGTAACAGTTTTCTTATTACACTGAATTCTAATCTTAGCTTCTTCATTTTCTGGATTTGTAACCTTGAACTTAATTTTAATCTTTCTTTGTATTGCTTTTTTATATGAAAAATGGAGGTATCTAGTTTAGAAGATGTACAAAGCACCTGGGTTTATGCCTGGCACTAAAAATAGTTATGCATTTATATAGAATTGCTTAATTTGAGTACCTTGTAACTTAGCATAAAGACTGGTGATATAACTTCTTCTGTGATGTAGTCTTCAAGAGAAATTACAATGGTTCAAATTTGAAGTTTCTTCCTTTGCCCTGTCTAAAAATGTCTGTAAGGAAGTAGCAGAATAGGAAATATTGCCAAAAAGGTGATTTAATTAAAGGTCTTGTTTCTTCTAGATTCTTCCCTTTTTATTCAAAATTCAATCCATACTACTTCCTAAGCTAGGTCCACATTTGATTGATATACAATTCTTTGAGGATGAAACCTGCATTTTATATCAATAGGCTTGGTGATTTAGTAAGTGAGGTTGCTAATGCTGCATCTTGTTGACCCTGTCTCCTTCTCTAAGTCCTATATATAGATGCTTCTAGATACAGGTACCCTCAACCTGTCCTTCCTAGATACAACCGTGTATGACCCGACTTCCAATTCTTTAATTTCAGAGAGTGGAACAAAGAAGAAAAGTTAGGCAAGGGAGGCCTAGAACCAGTCTGGAGTTTCTCCACTCCTGCTTCCCCTACCATTCCAATGCTTTCTACACACCAGGCTGACAGATTTAACAATGGAAACCATATGACATCCAATTAACTTTGAATTTCAGGTAAACATTGAAGTTTTAGTATAAATATGTCCCATACTTGTGACATAATAACAGTTGGTTGTTGTTTAGTTAAAACTTAAATTTAACTAGGAGCCCTATATTTTTATCTGGCAACTTTCTTATAAACTCCAAATTCATTCAAAGAATCTCTTACATAAACGTTTCTTTTAAACATTTGCCCATTATTCTCTTCACTTATATAGAATGACATAATAAGTCCCCAGTGTAGTTTGTACTTCCTTATATACTTCTGACTATACCATTGATGTAACTAACCAGGTACTTTACCCATGTTTTTATTCCTACTGCAAAGTCATATGCTATTAGAGGGGGCAGGGTCTACATTCACCAACTTAGTTAGAATTCCTTAATGGTCAAACATATCCTTAAATATTTATTAGGATGTCATCTTGTAGGTTTTCATGTAATCTCTCAGCAAACCCGTTATGTTCTGTTTTTCTTCTAGCATTAGAAGATGCTGCTATTAGGTTGCTGATGATGTAGTTGTTACTACACCAAATGAGGTAGGTGGCTTGGTATTGGCACCATGTTGTAGAGAAATACATGATTAGTCTTTGGTTCCTGATGTTAACCTAAAAATGTTTTTTTAATGTAGTTTTTATAATAGAATTTGATCTGTTGTCAGAAATATTATTTCATTTTATATTTCTAAGAAAAGTCAGGAAGGATGGAGGGATGGACAGATAGAGGGAAGGAGGGAGGGAGGGAAGGAAGAAAGGAAAGGAGGAAGGGAGGGAGGAAGGGAGGGAGGGAGGGAGGAAGAAGAATGGAAGAAGGGAAGGAGGAAAGATAAAGAAACAAGGAAAGGAGAGAGGGGAGAGGAGAGGAAGAGAGGGAGAGAGGGAAGGAAAAAGAAAATAGAAAAAAGAAAGAAAGGAAGGCGAAAAGAGAAAAGCGCTTTCATATTTGTAGTATTCAGAACTAGCATTTTCTACATAGTATCCAAGAAAGACCATGGTATAGAATGACAATTCATGTAGAAGCCATTTTTAAATAAGAATCAAAAGATCATCAAACACGTATGTTTATTTAGTGAATATTAATATGTCATCTTAAATGTGAGAGGACACAAATGTAGTGCACAAAATTTGGATGAGTGCATTTTATATTAAGACAGGCCTAAACAATATCACTCTACCATAGTACTTCCAGTACAAATTTTATTTTTTTGGTTAAAGAAGTGTGGGTGTTATTTAAGAGCTACTCAAACTTTTTCTCCATTAGGCAAACAAAATAGGACATGAGAATCCAAACATGTATTCAGACAACTTTTGTAACAGGACAGCTTATGTTAGAAAATGATTGTCCTGCTAGGTGATGAGCTCTCAGCACAGGGGCTTTTGGCTACATCACTCTGCAAACACCATAATAGCTACTTTTTCTCAAATGCTAGAGTTCATTTTTAATATTAAAAGCAATATTTCACCATGTTAAACTTCTATTATCTTTTTGTTTTTACATGACACTTAAAATTAGTTTCTGACAGATACAACTCCCATACATAGAATAGTGTCTTGAGCCGATGTGTTTGTTGTGAGAAATACAGTCAGAAGAAGAGACTTATTATGTTTTACATTTGATTGTTTATGCACGACAATACATTTAAACTGGGTTTCAGCAAGCCAGTTGCCAGAGATTCAAAGCCTGACAAATAGCACATTCTCTTCACAAAATAAAGAATGTACAGGAACCCACACCAGCTTACAAGTTATTCTTTATGAACAACAGAATTGCTTTTTGCCCATTTCAAACAGAACCCTAAATGTGCCCAGCACAGCAAGAGAGAGCATAGGAAGCAAAGAGAGTTTAATATTCCAGCCCAGCTCACTGGAAACAACCACCACAAAAAAACTAAAATGACAGAGCAGTGTTCTGTAGAGCAACATGATTTGTCTGCTTTAAATGGAGAATAATGGTTTTAAGTTTAGAGCAGAACTAAAGGGCTCAATTACTATTCATGGATTCTGAATTGTTCTACTTTAGAAACTCCTTTAGCATGAAATGTTCATCAAAATCAATGCATGGAACTATAGAAAAACAATAAACACCCAGCTTCCAGTACGAATAAAGGACTTCCCAACTAAGAAAGTCTGAAAAATAAAAGTATCAACAATTTACACAAATCCACCTTAGGCAGTAGGACTAAACATTTTAAAATAATAACTTCTGGGTGGATGTTCAGAGGTAGAACATTATATGTATATATATATATATATATGTGTGTGTGTATATATATGTATATATATATGTATATATATATGTGTGTGTATATATATGTATATATATATGTGTGTGTATATATATATATATATATGAAATTCAAAACTTTTCACATAGAAGACTTTACTACTAAGCTACCATCATTTTCTTTAATCTTTAAAAACTATGCTAATAGTTATTTAAATTAAATGGACATGATTTTTACTGAAACAATTGTCCTTGGAATTGAGTAGGGTTATTGAGGACAGTAGTGAATCAGCAAATTGAAAAATACATGATTTCTTTAACTATTTTTATATCTGAAAGTAAGGATCTGATTAGAAGATTTCACACTAAAGAAATATAGAGCTGTAAAAAATTATTCAGTAATAGAATAGTAGATAATCTTTTAGTAATAAATGACCTTTGTTTGCTTTTTTCTCTATATATTCCCCCAAATATTATGTTTTTCTAAAACTATGAAACAAAAGTGGATGACCTGACTCCCCAATCATTTATTTAGAAAAATGCCTATTAATTTGTAAAATATATTAATTTTGATTTTTTATGAGGATAGTATAATCTGAAAACCATTGATAATAAACAAAGGTAAAAATGCATCACTATGTACAGACTTCTGTAGGAAAACATTTGCTTTTATGTTGACATTGGCAAAATTTCATGTGGACTATTATGGATTGTAATTGCATTTCACTTTGCTATATTAAAAAGTGTCAAATCCTAAAACCAAGCAAAACATTATCTGTGTTTTTTTTTTTTCATTATGTAGGAGAATGGTAAAGTCCTAAAGGCAATTTGAAAGCCTTAGTTAACCAGCTCCTTCTGTTTGCATATTCAATCCCTCAATGTAACATATGCATAATTTTATCATCATTGTGTGCCATCTGGAGTATACTGATTGAACTGCAGTTTGAAAATGAGGGTTAAGAGATAATTTGGTTGCATACATTTAGAACTGAAATGTCTCTCATGGAGCAGAACAGAGTTATTTAAAAACATAACTATGACTAAAAGATGAAAATATATTCCATAAACTCAAGAAAACCAAGGAAGACAATTTTAAGTCCTCATGCTTTTCACTTTAAAACTTCTTAAAATTTTATTAGCAATGGTGTTCTAAGGGAATTGTGACAAAAAGCATTTGTACCTATCTTTTAATGCAGTAATTATACTTTTTCAAGCCGGTTTACATAGTTTATCTTTATCGAAGATTTAACCCATTATCAATAGCCAATATCAATTAAAATGTTGATATACTACTTTTCTTCACTATCACTTAGGTTAGGCATAAAACTTGCATGAGTTCATCACATTTGAGTATCCTAGCTGACTATAATTTCCATGGAAGCTCATGAGTACCATATTGAAGACTGAAGATTTTCTAGTCCAGAATCTGTACTTTCAGATGCCATAGTGTGATGTCAAGTGATACACTTTATAAAACCAATTTTAAAATGAAATTACCTTTCATATAGTTTTAAGAATAATAGATTATCATAGCCTCTTTTTCAAAACTTATTTTTTTTCACATTTTCTAATACCATTGAATGGCTGAGCCACCATATTATGATGGGGTACTATATTACATGGTCAAAAGTATAGCCATTAAGAAGGAAATTACATAACCTAAACTCACTAACAAAAAATAAGTTTCAAAAGGCTTTAGGTGGTTTATAGGCATTAGCCTACTTACATAATACATGCTATTCTTTCTTACCTGTGGAAGATAACTTTTCTCAAATTATGGATTTCCCAATGTGAAATGTAAGAAAGAACCCGATTATCAAGCAATCTTCTACTACTCTATTACCAAGCAGTACCACCTCAGATGCTGTTTTCTTGCTCAAACTAAAGGCAAACATTGAGCTTGCCCCTTCAGAACTGGAATCTTCTCCCTCCTTTTATTACATTAGTAGGCATGAAATTTTCTGGCGTATTCTAATACTACTAGGATTCATTTGCTCCATAACAGAGGAGATGTCAAGGTTTGAGCTTAAATACTTTGGACTGCGAGGTAGAGAGTGTGAGTGTACATTCTCAATCATGGAAATCCTTACCACTGAGTGAGGCAGTTCACAACTGCATTTCCCCTTTCTTTACCCAGAATAGCAGAGAGGAGCAAGCATCTAATCTGTTACTATCCTGTCACAGAACATGACATTCTAATTCAGTCAGTAGGGACTCACAATAAACTTGAAATCACATTGAGTGCCTCCCTGGTATGACAATTGATTACATCTCTTAACCTTTCTGCATCTGTGGTACCATCTGGAGCATTTAATGCTTACATTTTTGTACACAAAGAACAGGTAGCAGCATGTAGACCCCAATACAAACTCAATCCTTCTACTGTAAGGCTGCAACAACAATAGAAAGAAAACAGTAGCCAGAATAACCTTGATTTCACAAAAGATGTCATTCTAAAGAAAATTGAACACATAACTCCAAAATAATATTTTGTGGGATACCTAATGTAGAATTATCAATTTAAAAAGTTATCCATTTATCCTTTCAAAATTTATTTAGCCATAGAAGAGACAAGACATACATCATATAAGAAACTATTATGTACATACAAATGATGTTTCATTCAAATCTAAGGATAGTAATGAGTACTAATATCCTATATTAGTATACAACCAAGATTCTGAAATGTTAAGTAACTCAATCAAAGCTACAGAACATTAAATTATAATGTAAAAATACAAACCCAGTTCTACTCCCTATGTCATTATCCTTTATACTGCATTAATAAATTTAATCCAGTTTACTATTTATTAATCCTTTTGACAAATATTTATAAAATGGTATACAATGTGTTAGGAACCTCTGTTAGTTGATAGACAAAGTAGCAGATTCCTTTATTACATGTAAAGAATTGTGCTAAGTAAAGGATAAATCTTGTTCCAAGCACAAGTTTAGAACACGGTTTCTCATTTGGGATTGGATAATACTTTATGTTATCCCAGAGCTCTCCTGTGCATTGTAGAATATCTAGCAGCATTTCTTCACCAGTTGGCATGCCAGGAGCACTCACTCCCTCGGTCATTACAAATGTCTTCAGACATTGCCAATGAATGTCTTCTGGGAGCAGCCATCCACTCCCACCACTAGCACCACTGAGAACTACTTGTTTAGATTAAGGTGGATGGACAAGTTTTCATAAATCATATAAACATTGTAAACTCTCAGGGAACAGGAATTGTCCTAGTAATCTGCAGCATTTAATGCAGGAAGCCTCTCAAAAAGGGAAGGGAAATGTTGATTGATAAAAGGATAAATGAATATATGAATGAAAAATAAGAGAATAAACTGGAAAAAAGCATACTCTCATTAAAGCCAGAAAGCAACACTATTGCAAACACTAGTAAATTCAACTAAGTGAGAGAAAACAGGCTGGTTTTCCTCTTTTAGGTTTCTTGCACTAGTTCCCAGACAGAGGACAAATAGAAAGTATGTGAGAAAAAGCATTACTCAAATTGGCACACACTTCTGCCATCACCGTGCTTAGGAGTTTTCTTCTCTCATTTTTCTTAGCCAGGTTCTTGGTGTCTGGCAGTGAGCTCTCACGAGCCATCGCCAGTTGTGAAGCATGGCAGAAATTCACAAATAATTGTTTTTCTCCATAAAATAGAAGAGTTATAATGTTAGTCTTTGATAACATCATTCTTACTCTCTTGTGTTTCTAAGTACCTTCTTAAGTGAAAGGAAAAGCAGATTTATGGCAACACACAGGGAAAACTCAGCACCCACAGTCTCTGTAATCAGTGTAAAAGCCCTTAGCGAATGTGGTTAGGGCTATACTGTTGTAGACTTAACTGTTGGGACAATTACAAATCATGGACGTGCTTGGACATGCAACTTTATAATGACTTCCATTTCCTCTCTAAATTTACTCATACATTTTTAATAATGATAGAAGCAAGTATGCATGAAAATAACAAACAAATCGAAAGACAAAATTATTTTAGGGCAACATTCACATCCACATTAACAATGGGAAAAACTGGTACTCTGTGTGTGCTGTAAATATGAATAATGTTATACAGTAATAGCAGGTACTCTTGAGTTCTTTATGAATTCCACACCATATTATTTAATTCACTCAGCAACTTTTAAAGATAAGGAAATTTAGAAGTAAGAAGTTTACCAACGATGCTCCCTTAAGAAGACACGGGGTCTTTCTGAACATAAGGCACTTCTAAGGCTTCCTCCCTGAATTCTGTTTCATTCCCAGTTCCCAGAATGAGCTTTCAGATGCCAGTGAGTGTCTCTGGAATAGCAAGTCAGTGAGACCCAAACAGGACACTTAACTCCAGTACTAAAGATGACAGTTCTTCAAGAATGATCTCCAACTATTTCCTCTGAGCTGATGATAGCTTTCTGATTCTGATGGTAGAGGGCTTCTGAGGCTTCGCTA
Source organism: Cacajao melanocephalus (assembly GCA_963573385.1). Classification (NCBI taxonomy): domain Eukaryota; kingdom Metazoa; phylum Chordata; class Mammalia; order Primates; family Pitheciidae; genus Cacajao; species Cacajao melanocephalus. The sequence continues at coordinate 26,050 of CAUYLG010015510.1, read as the reverse complement.
GCTTGAAGCAGGATCATATCACACCCAAGCTGTGATCTTAGTCTGAAGAAAGCTGAATCTTAGTCTCACAAACAAGAGCACACAGAAGAGGTTTGGTTGGCAATTTGGGTATCATGAGGACACACTGAAAGCTACTGTCCCTGTACCTGTTTGTTGGTTACCCTTGTAATCATACTCGCTTGGTCTCCCAAGTTTTTAGCAGAAGAGTATATATATATACTCTATATTCAAATCATTTCTCTCCTGTCAAGCACATTTCTGAGTCACCTACTCAGTTGTCATCTTTATTCATGGCAAGATGTCCATTTTTGACAATTCGTTGCCTTTCAGTATGAAAAGAGAACATCACTGCTTAAATATGGAGAAAGTTCCACTTTCAACAGTTGAAGTAGACGACAGCATTTTTAAACTTATCAGTGAAGGAGGTTTGCAAATCCTCACTTTCCTGCTGTTTCTACCTAAGGATTATGAATTCTAAAGATTTTATAAACCATGAGGATTCATCAGAAAACAACTTTCCTTTCAAAAATTGTCGTTTCTCATGAATTACAGTTACTTATGAAATCCCATGTTGCAATATGTAATTAACAGGCCAAGGCAGGGTTCCAAGTACAAACAAACACTTCAAATACATAGCCCCTGCACCTATGTGCATGGGTGAGTGACCGCTTCGTCCTTCCCCAGCCCTCATTCTTGTACTTGCATTGCTGGCTGGCATAGGAAGGAATCAGGCTCATTCAGTCCCTGTCTCTTTTAGTTAAATAGAGGGCTCCTTTTGAAACAAATGACAAGTTGTTTGAGTCCCTAATGTGGGCTACACATTTATATTACTGTTGCAAGTACACAGCCCATGGCAAAGGAAACAAGATATCATTTTTTTGGTAAAAGGCTGCACTATTTGTACCTATCTAGTGGAAAAAACCATATGAACAAAATAAAAGGAAACTATGGAGGATAAAAAGAAATGTGGAAGCAAAAGAGAATGTCTGATTGACATATACCTATAAGACATGCCACTGGCTAAGACACCAAATGGGCTCCTGGCCTAGAAGGAACCTACTTTTTCCTGCCTCTTCGGAGACAGTTAGAACTACAGTCATGAGCCACGTCATGATGTTTTGGTCAATGACATAATCAATGATGGTCTCATAAGATTTTAATGGAGGTGAAAAATTCCTGTCATCTGGTGGCATTGTAGCTGTGATAGTTATCATGCAACACATCACTCTCGTATTTGTGACAATGCTAGGTAATCAAACCTAAGATGCGGTCATTTAAAAGCCTTCATACATGCAATTATATACAGTATATAATACTTGATGATACACAACTGTGATACTGCTTTGTGCATTTACTGTATTATACTTTATCATTTTGAGTGTACTCCTTTTACTCTTATAGAAATTAACTGTAAAACATCCTCATGCCACTCCTTCAGAAGGTTCCAGAAGAAGGCATTATCATAGGAAATGACAGCTCCATACACGTTATTGATCCTGAAGGCATTCTAGAGGAACAAGACATGGAGGTAGAACACCCTATGAATGTGTGTAGGCCTAGGTTAATGTATGCATTTTTATCTTAAGTGTTTAACCAAAAACAGTTTTCAAACTAAACAGAAAAATGAAAAATTTTGAAAAAAGGTTTTAGCATGTCTATGAAGAAAATATTTTTGTATAGCTGTACAAAGCATGTTTGTTTTAAATGCTATCACAAAAGAATTAAAAAGTTTAAAAACATTAAAAGTTTTAAAGTTAAAAAGTTATGGTAAGGTTAATTTATTATTGAAGGAAGAAAACTTTTTTTTATAAATTTAGTGTAGCCTAAATATACAGTGTTTATAATGTCTACAGTAGTATACAGTAATATCCTAGGCCTTCACATTCACCCACCCCTCAATGACTCACTCACAGCAACTTCTAGTCCTATAAGCTCTATACATGCTAAGTGTCCTATGCAGATATACCATTTTTAAAAATCTTTTACTATACTTTTTCTATACTTAGATATGTGTAGATACACAAATACTTAATATCGTGTTACTATTTCTTTTCACTATTCAGAACGGTCAGATGCTGTATAGATCTGTAGCCCAAAAGCAATAGGCTATACCATATAGCCTAGATATGTAGTAGGCTATACCATCTAAGTTTGTATAGGCAAACTCTGTGATGTTTGCACCATGATGAAATCACCTAACAACATGTTTGTCAGAACATTTCTTCATCTTTAAATAAAACATGACGTTCAGAATGATCTTTGTTATTTCCTCCACCAAATATCTTCTTTCTTGAAAACATGTTGATATGGTTTGGCTCTGTGTCCCCACCCAGATTACGGTTCTCATTTTGAGTTGTATTCCCCATAATCCCGACACGCCAAGAGAAGGAACTTATGGGAGATGATTGGATCATGGGAGCAGTTTTCCCCCATGCTGTTACTGTAACAGTGAGGGAGTTCTCAGCATATCTGATGGTTTTATAAGGGCTTGACCGTTCCTCCTTCACATGCTGCTGCCAGGTAAGATACATCTGCTTGCCCTTCCACCATGATTGTAAGTTTTCTGAGGCTTCCCTGGCCCTGGGGAACTGTGAGTCAATTAAATCTCTCTTCTTTATAAATTACCCAATCTTGGGCAGTTCTTTATAGAAGTATGAATATAGGCTAATACACATGTTGACAAAAAGACAAGACAGAGATGAGAAAGGAAAGAAAATGAGAACAAGTACTCGCCTGTTTTTCTATCAGCACCTGGCTTATTTGGTGACTAGGAAAAATATAGCTGGAATGGTACTACATAAATACAGATTTTAAACTATAGCTTTTTTTTTTCTTCACTAAGTCTGATGTTTGCAGTTTGCCTTTGTTCTTTTCCTTCTCCTTTGTATTTAAATGTTTGTGATCATTCAATCATCTTTATGATATATACATACCCTTGGCAATCTATACATTCCCAAAAGTTCAATCATTATTTATCTACACCAGGAATCTGCAAACATTTTATAAAGGCAGGCAGATAGGAAGGACTTTTCACTGTGTGGGCCTTACAGTCTCTACCAAAGCAAAGGTATATGTACGCTGCTCTGACATTTAGAGAAAGCTCCCACAGACCATATGTAAACAAATGAGTGTGGTCGTGTTCCAGAAGAGTTTATTTACAAAATACTTGCAAGGATGGATTTGGCATGCTGGTCATAGTTTGTCAATATCTGATCTATATGAATAACTCAAAAAGTTTTATCTTTTGTCTAAAGCATCCTATTTTGACAGTTTCTTTCTAACTGACTCATAGCTGTTTCTTCCTTGATGTCCCACTGACCCTTCAAATCTCATTCACTATTTTCTCCAGCAAATCCTGTTTTCATGTTCTATATTTCAGGGTTTGGCATTACTATCACTTCCATCTTCCAAGCCAGAGACTTAGAAATTTTCACTAACTAATCATTTTCTTCCTTGTCCCTCTTTAAATACTTTTGTCAAATATGCCACCTGAATATATTCTTAACTTTGCGCTCACATAATGTCTTCACACTTGCTACTTTAATTCAGTAAAGAAGGATCATTTCTTTCTGTTCTGCCTTCCTTCAAGCTATGACAAGTATGCTCTTTGTAAAGTGTAAACATGATCATGTTCCGCACCTGTGCAAATCTTTTGGGGCTCTCCTGAGCCTGATACATTGATCCTAAACCAGATTCCAGGGCCTAATTTTAGACCTCCTTAATTAGGCACCTTGGGGATAATATATAATTATTTTAAATGAAAATTCCCTTGCAGGATGGTACTGATAAAGCCTGACACTAACTCATCTTTACATGAAATCTGCATTCTCAGATATGTCCTGAAAATCCTTCATGATTTGATACTGGTATACTTTGTAAACTTAAGCTCTTCCCCAGCCCCTTATGCACATGCAAATGTTTTGGATGATCCACACATACCCTATTAATCTCTTTACTTCTAGGGACATACTGGCTATATTGGCCATAGGCATACTGTCATTCCAACAGCCAGGACCTATACTTCTTTGTTAGAGAAATGTCCTCAGGCTACTGAGATAGCTTTGCCTGCTCACGCAAATACCTGAGAAATATGTCTTCTCAGGAGCCACCATTAACCAATGATCGCAGGAGAAAAAGAATAGATATATTTGCCAGCTCACTGTCCCCTGGTTAACATAATTCTTAAAAGGTGACCTAGACTGCATATAAAACGACCAAGTGGGGTTGAGCCAAAGTTACTAGCCACAGGGATTTACGTGACATTGTGCTTGTTTGGCCTCTGATGGCTAATTTTATATGTCGACTAGACGAGACCACTGCTCCTCGATATTGGGTCAAACACGAGTATGGATGTTGCTGTGAAAGCATTTTTTTTTTAGATACAATGAATGTTAAAATCAGTGACTCTGAGTAAAGCAGGTTACCTTTCATAAAATGAACGGGCCTCATTTAATCAGTTGACGGCCTTAAGAGAAAAAGACTGAGGTCCCCTGGGAAGAGGGAACTCTGCCAGCAGACTCCCTTCAGACTCAAGCAACAGCATTAGCTCTTCTCCCAGTCTCTAGCCTGCCAGCCTAGCCTGCCGATTTTTGGAATTACCTCACGTGATTGTCGAGAACCCTGTGGAAAACTCTGATGAATATAGCCTCCTTATTTTCTCCTTTTTCCACGTTCTTACTCCCGTGCCGGTTTTCTTGGAAACACTTCTGAAAAGTCCCCACTTAGTAACTAAGAACCACAGATTTAGTGAAGAGAGTAAAAGGTAAAAGCTAAGATATGTATATGTTTCACATAGATCAGTTTAATATGAATCAATGGGTCAGATTTCAGGGCACTGAATGTAAGACTACATTCCATACTGTATTCACACACACACACATAGATCTTTACCACATGCATCTTAAGCTCCACACCCTTATCTACCCTGTTCCCACTTCCCCTTCTCTGCTCCACACCTACCCAAAATACTCTATTAATTATTTAAGACGTGCCTGATATACCTTAACTTCTAGAAGACATTTTCAGAATTCTCAATAAATTAGAGTTACCTATATTTTTCCCTTACCACTCTTAGGGTTCACTAAGGCAGAGATTCTTTTGAGTCTAATTTTAAAGTATAGTCACCTAGCTGAGTACCTGAAACACAGTCAGCACTCAACAACTTTGTCCTGGATAATCATTAGAAAATAAAATCATCGTCCTATACTTTAAAAAAATAGTAAGTTTTGCCCGGGTGTGGTGGCTCATACCTATAATCGCAGCACTTTGGGAGGCTGATTCAGGTGAATCACGAGGCCAGGCATTTGAGACCAGCCTGACCAACACCAGGAAACCACATCTCTTCTAAAGATACAAAAATTAGCCGGGCGTGGTGGCACGTACTGTAATCCCAGCTACTTGGGAGGCTTAGACAAGAGAATAGGTTGAATCCAGGAGGAAGAGGTTGCAATGAACAAAGATCATGCTACTGCACTCCAGCCTGGGCAATAGAGCAAGACTCTGTCTCAAAAAAAAAAAAAAAAAAGAGTAGTTTTTAGTGTTCCTTTGCCTCACAAATCAATATTTTGTCTGAAAAATACTTCTAAATAAGTATTTCAACAAATAATTTCAAATTATTATAAGAGTATAGATATGTAACAACCAAAAAAACTCCAGTTCTCTCAGCTAATTTTGCAAACAAAAATGAGAAAGCATTTTAAAAAAATGAAACTTATTTTAAAACCTTATAAGGTAGAGTCTTAGAAAAAGCAAGGGACTACAATTTCAACAGTAAGTATAAACCACAGATCCTGCGTACCACCCTCTATCTCCCAGTATATTTTCATTAACTAAGTGAAGCCTTTTAGGAAGGACCTTTTGCAAATAGTTCTTTGGAAACATATTGCCGAGGAGGATGAGTCATTGATAAAAGAATAAAAAAACTTTATTTTTAAAGCAGCTAGGTATTATGTGTGTAAGTTAACAACTTTAGAAAGAAGGAAACTCATTTTACCACATATCCACATATTTCATTACCAGATGAGTCACATTTTTTAACTGCTTTGCAAATAATACCTAGTACTATTATGTATTTATACATGTATGCACTTATGTATTTATATATATAATCTTAGATATATTTTATATATACACATATAAACTTAGGTGTTAAACTCACCAATATTCATACAGAGTCTAATGATTTAATTAAAATATGTGTAGAGAGTTTGGGTTCAGAGAAGGGAGACAGTAATAGAATCTACCTCATACAGTTGTTAAGAATTAAATAAAATTTAATCTGATTTATTGGCATGTGGATTCTTGATCAAGGTTACTTATTATTATGGTTTCATGCCCTTTATAAGAACAAACATTTCCTTTGTTTTATTGTCACTGGAATTGTCACATTTGCTTTAATCACAGATGTTTTGTAAAGGTCATATGCCATCCTAACCAGGTCATCTTTCAATCTTATTGAAACATGAGAATCAAGCTTTTAGGATGTAGATTAGTAATGCTTTGCTGTCAACAACCCAGAGAAATATCATAATGGCCTATTTTGATTTGTGATTTTGTTCAAAACTTCGGGTGTTTTTGAAATTATTTAATTTATACAACTACTTGTAATTATTCTTTTAATAAATATCTGTCTTAATACAGATCAAAATAACTCTAAAAGGTAAAGTTTTGCCTAGGTTTATTAAAGAACAACACTATAATGTGACTTGATCAAAGGAAAAATCTGTTATATAAAGTCCTTAGTTTGAATTCTTCTAATCTATTATTTACCAAAAAAAAATCTATTTTAACAAAATATAAAAGCTAACCCAATTCATTTGCAATATCTGACTATAAATTCACTTATAAGCAGTAGATACCTCAATGATTTTCCTGATTTTAGATGTTACTTATATTCCTATCATACGTAGTATTTTTAAATGACTAATGAATAAACAGTTGATCTTTCCATCACACAAACATATAACAGTTTGAATTTGCATCTTCAAAAAAAAAGTCATCTTTCAATGATCAATTCTGGATAGTTTATTTACTAATAAACTGCGGTTGATTCAAAAGTAATCAGTAAGGATCATCTTAGAACAGACAGCTTATGCTACATAAGCAGATGAGTAACAAAAAGCATCTCACATAGTTAAGGTAAGTGGTTTCATACCTTAATGGCTTTAAACTCCATGAATTTCTGAAATGTCTGCTACACTTCATATATATCACTTCTCTATAAATGTAGGATTAACTGTTTCCTTGATAGCTGAACATAGCTATAGCAACTACTTGAGTGGTTAATTACTGCAAGATAGGATGAAAATTGAAACTCCCAGAGAAAAGGCACATTATTTGCTCAAGACTACATAGTGCCTCTTTTAAAGTGTTCCAATTCAAATCTTAAAACTGGGATATTAATCTTGGTTCAAGGTTATTAACAAAGTAAATTGCTGCAGCAGTAGATATAGAATAAAAATATGAGGCTGAGGTGCAATATTTTGTTCTTGTAAGTGAATAAGTTAAAATACTTGAAGTTAGCATTTTGGATTTGAAATAGCTGCAGTTTAATACTGCTGTTTCATTAGTTTGTAATAACAGAAAAACTTCTATGTCATAAATTTCTTGTCAAGTTGTTGGTGTTTAGGAGGTTAAAATATTTTTCTATTGGCAAAATATAGCATGTGAAAAATTTTCACACTAAGATATGGAATTCCAACGATGATTTTTAAATAGAACAGCAACAAGTGAAAGCACTACATATTATTCAACTTTTATTAAGTAATGTGACCTATGCTCTTAATGTACAAATGTAATACTCTGTTTCTAATGCTTGTAATATGTGATGTCATCTAAATAACCTAAAAGAATATTATGTCTAACTGCAATAATATGAAAATATGACACTATTTTTAATGTTTATAAATTATAAAATTTTAAAAATCATATTTTAAAACATTAAGTATAAAATAGAAGAATTAAAATAATGATAGAATGTTTCTGACATTTTTAAAGGAAAAATTACTATACTAAAGTTAATACTTTTAATGCAGAAGAAATACTCTTAATCATACTTTTCAGTCAGAAGTCAGCTTTTCTATCACTAGGCCTCTAAAATATATTCATTAGCCTGTATGCTATGCACCATTATAATGTACTAGACATGAGATCGACTATTTGAAGAAGACAGCATGTTGAGTGTTAAGAATAGGAATCTTTTTAAATAATTGAGTTTTTTAAATTGAAATGAAGCAAGAGTATCAATAATAATGACCAAGCACATCCAAAGAAACAGGTGCTTTCAAATCAACAGGACAGTTTAAAGTGTGGGGAGGGAACTCAAAGATTTTTTCCTTATAGGAATTTGATGTGAGAGCCAAGGTTAGCCTAAAACAGAAAAGAAAGAGAATTAACATTTATGAAGAATTTACTCTATTATGCTTCTTCTATTAGACAATTTACAAGATCACATAGTATCATCAAAACAGTTCTTGGAAGAAGTTTTACATTTGAGAAATCTGTAATACAGTTAAATTTCAAAATAATAACAAAATTCACACAGCAAGTGAGGGTGATGGTGGCTACCTTCCGATTTCATAGCCCTTGCTTTGTACCACCATCCATTCCACCTCTGGTATCATTGACAAGCTCAGGAGACATGATCCAGACCTTGTTGAGTAAAACACTGTAGGCACATCTGGGACCATGAGCAGGCACTGAACTTCATCAGAATTGTGTCTTCCATGAGTAATTTTGGATTGTGCTGAGAAAACCACCTCTATTGATGCCAGGCTGGGCTGTCATCTTTAGTCAACAAGTTTCTTTTCTCTATCAAGACAATGAGCAGCTACTAGAGGAGGTGGGGTCTCCAAAATTACTGAATGGGAACTTTGAACATTAAAAGTGTCATACTTGAGTAGAAAAGCAATAGATGGTAAGTGGAAGTCTTCCTACAAAAGATGTTATAAGGTTTACATGAGAATCTTATCAGACAAATGACATAAAGATGATGATGAACTCAAACTATGACTGAAGGAGTAAATAAACATGAAACATTTTCTTGATATATTTACTCTGCTATTAACACACTGAATGGTTTTAAAGAAATGAACCCACCACTCTGGTCTTCAATTAATCTCTGAAATGCAAGAGTTGTCTTTAATAACTTCTTGCTGTTTATCATTGCTGTTCTTTGTTTCTTCCTATCCATCTTACCTGGATTTCTCTATCATGCTACATGACTTAAAATGTTAGCCTAAAATTACCAAAAATCCAAGTATAAATTTTTTAGATAATGAAAGTCTTTTTCTATTAAAAGTAGTTTAAATTTTATAAAGTAAATGATTAAAGGATAGAAAAACCTACTCTAGCATTTTAACATAAAATTTTAACAAACTCTCAGGGTATTCTTGTCATTACTTAAACAATTTTAAAGCAAGCAAGATGCCTAGGAATCCAGGGCTATTCTGCAATTCTGAATTAGCTCACACTACAAAGGATTTGATGTTTACCCCACTGTGTTTTCTTCTCCCTCCTTACCTCTCACATCATGATTTCCTTCTTGGAAATCATAACATAATTATGTTTCTAATATCTTATCCACTGGGACCTAACCTAAGAACATAAGAAACTGAGGAAAAAGTTAATTGTACACATGGACTAAAGACTGTGCTCAAGCCTTAATAGGATTCCATAATATTTTTATCTTTACATTTACATCTTTTTTAATTCCAATTTTTCTATGAATCTCAATTTTTTATTTCTATCTGATAGAAAATATACTAATAATGATTTTTTTTTCTCAGAAATAAATTAGCTAAGATAATATAAGTGGTATATTGGGGGTACTGAGCAATAGTTCAAATAATAAAGTTTGTATCTACTTATGATAAAATTATCTTCTTCATATATGATACCACCTAGTTAAGTTTAATCACAACATGTTTCCAGGTATTTTCTCACTATTTGCTGACACTTAGTTTATAAATATTTTCTTCTTCTCAGTAGAGTGTAACTAATCCATTTTTAAATTTAGGTCTTTTAAGACTTGTCCAAGTTTTTGAGAATCATGTACCATAATGTGCTTACCTTGATTTAATAATTTACTGATTAAATTTGAATAGGATTTTAGTCATATCACAGTAACCAGACAAAATAAGTATATTTCTAAATATAATAATAACATACATTTAGCTTGCACTTTATAATGTCCTGTAAACTTTAATACAGGTTTTCTTATTTATTAAAATGTTAAATTTATATCTTCTCCTTTTACTGGGAAGAAGGTATTATATATCCATACAAACACTTTTACATGAATGTTCTTAGCTGCTCTTTTTGTGATAACCAAATGTTAGAAAGCTCTCAATGTCCATCATCAAGTATATGCATAAACAAAATGTAGTATATCTAAACAGTGGAATACTACTTAGCAATACAAATAAATGAACCATGAATACATGCTACAATGTGGGCAAATCTCAAAATAATTATGCTGAGTTAAAAAAAGTCAGGCAAAAGCGTGTATATGCTCCATGAGTTTATTTCTGTAAACTGCTAAAAAATGCAAACTAATTTATGGTTTATAGGAAGCAGATCAGTGGTAACCCAGGGTAGAGTGAAGAGAAATATCAATGTAAAGACAATGGAAGATGTCAAGGAAAACTTGGTGGTTGTCATAAATGTGCACTATTGAAGCAATAGTGATGGTTTTACAGGTATATGCATATGTTGAAATTTATCAAATTGTGCACCTTAAGTATGTGCAGTTTGTTATATATCAATTAAACCTCAATGAGCAGTCAAAAATTTTGTCTCATTTCAATCTCAATATCATCTTGTGAAATAATATTTTTTAATTTTACAGTTACAAAACTGTGGTTTAGAGAGGTTAAATTGTACCTTAAAAATCTGTTATATGGAATTTTAAATATAGGTTTATCTTAGTTGTGTAATCTTTCTAAATATTTCCCTTATAGAAGACTAGGATTGATTTATTACCACTGTTATCATATACAAAAATCTCCACTACTAAATCTGAACAAATGTTATATAACATCCATTTTCTGTTTGAATACTATCTTCAATCTTTCTGATAAAAAAGAAAACCCTTCTTAAATTTGCATGGTAAAAATTTATGGTTTAATATTATATCTAATAATAAACGTCAGTTTAATGTCACATAGAGCATCACAAAAATTAAAGGGGCAGCAATGAAAACAGTTATGTATAATGGCACTGAAATTTTAAATGAACATAAACCAGTCATCAGAATCTGAAATGTCCACTAGCAATAAAAAAAAAAAACTGAGACTTCTATGAGAGACTCAGTTAATGTTCTATGTATTCTCTGATAGTGAAAACCTTCTAACTTAGAAAGAAAGGTAAGAAAAAGTAAGAAATTTTACCTTCCTCTTGATTGTTTCAAAACCTAAGGTAGGTTTTTCTATCTATACTGATGAGAACTTTCTTTTTTTAATAGAAGTCTGACTCTATAGCCCTTCCCTCAAAATCAGTTTGATTTCATTCTACATAAAGCCAGGGAAAGGCTGATTCTGATGATTTAGGCTGGGAGGGAAATACAGGTGACAATACTTCGAAAGACATAGCTTACTTCTATAAACTGATATACATGGTGTAATATCATCGGTAGAAGTACATTACAAAGACTGTAATTTTCAAATAGTGCCTTGGTTTAGAGCTTCAAAAAACATGAGGATAGTTTAGGAGACATTCCCATCTAAGTTAAGCAGAGCATTTAATAAATTCTGCTGGTTAAGAGTAATTACTGGAAGTATCATTAATAATACCTAAATGGTAATGATGCTTAATGATACTTTTTCAGTTGTATATCAGAGAATATTTCGTAGCACTCAAATGAACATGAAGTCAAACACAAGTTTACAAACCAACTTTGTTTTCAAATTTTGACTTGGATTTGATAAATTTCTCATTATTGAAATATGAATATAAGGAAAGGAAGGTAATGAGTCCTGAATAAAGCTATTTCAATATCGAAGATGAAGTAAACATTATTTTGTGGCCTCAGAGAAGGAATAACAACCTCTGAAAATAATTTATTTCTGTAATGAGAGGGAAAAAACTTAAAAATAGTTACATGTGTTTAAAATAGTATGAATAGAGATAGTTTCCATGAAATGTGTGCAGAAATCTACAGGAAGAAAACAAAGTGAAATGAAAGACATCAGGATATAGTAAAGACAAATGGAAAAAGCTAAAAATTTCTTCTGAGTGACGGAAAGAAAATTTGCCAGGAAGCGAAATGTTTAACAGCAAAATCAAAGTTCACACTTTTGGGCTTGAGAGCTAGCAATGAGCATTAAAATGGGTTTACTAAATAAATGAATAAACATTTTAGAACATGTACCTCGAAGGCAAAGTGGTAAAAATGACAAAAGAAAATGTAATGGATATGGAATATGAGGTAAAGATTAAAACTCAAAATTAAAGAATATTATAAGAAAAATTAAAACATTGAAGGAAAAAATATTCAGAGATATGTCTAAAGAAAGCTGCACTGATGGTGGTGGTGGTAGGGTTAAATTGAGATAGTATTAATGAAAGAAGAATGACAGACAAATCTATTTATCTCACCTATAATTTGAGAAATATAATAACAAAGTAAAAATATATGCAAATAACTTGATAGAAAAAGAAAAGAAATAGCTGTCTACAATTAGCAAACTTCAGCTAGTTCATGTTTGTCCACTGCGAGATTAAATGGAAAAGATACAGGAACACTGTTTAGAGTTTTCAGAGAAAATTTTGTGGATGTCAACATTTTGTGCCCCGCTAAATCACTTTAATTAGTGAAAGAAACAAAAAGATAATTTTATATAACAATGATTCTAAAAATACACAGAATGATTTTTTTAATATGTAGCATACAATAAGTCTAAAAAACTAAAAGGGATGGTCTATAAAGATAGAGATGTCTAATAACTGCATATATAGATATAAAAATCAAAACAAAAATCAAAAATCATTCTTTAACAAAGACCAGGTATGCAATCTAACATAATAGAAAAAATACAGCCTTAATGAGGACACTGTTTGGAAGTTAAGGAATAATGCAGTGGATATACTAAAACATCATTATTTTTGAAAGCAGTGAATAATATGTTCAAGGGCTGAAAAAGAGTAAATTTCTGAACAAAAAAAAAAAACTGCTTTTACCAATTACAGGCAGGTTTCCCAACAACCAGTATTAATATTGTAGTTTTAAATACATGCAGTAAATAGATCAAACTAGTCAAAATATCAGACATATTCCTAAGATACAAATTTTAAGTTACTGAACTCTTAGCAGTGGTCTTTAGTGCCTTGTCATTCTTGGCTTCAAAAATCAGAAGGATGGATAGGATTCTCTCCGCATAATAGCAGCTGCCTAAGATTGAATCTCTTCATACATCCTTTATGCAGAATTATGAAGAGAGTAAGTAAAACCACCCACAACCCATGCCTACAGTACAACTAAAAGACAAAGAATTCTTCAAATTTCTAAAAGTTTTGCAACAAATATTGATAAAAAATATTTAACATTACTAATGTTCACAATCAAAAACACAAAAGAAAAATGGTAAATATCAAATTATATTCTCCAAGAATGAGAATTACAAACGATAATCATATAAAAATAGTCAACCTAACTAGTAATCTAAGAAATATATATTTATTAAGAAACTATAATTTATAATGATTAAAATAAAAAAGATTAAGGAGACCATACTCAATATTGTCAACGGTGGGTTTTACTGGAAACTAGAATGCAGCATATATGACTTTAAATTATTTAATGACTTTATTAAATAATTTTAAATACTCATTATTTGTGGCCAAGTAATTCTAATTCATAGAAATTTAATCTAGGAAAAACCTCAGGGATTGGTTTACAGATATTTGTTAAAAGTTATATATTGTAATTTTAGATTATGGATAAAATGAAAATGATATAAGGAAATAACTATTGTTAAATTTTAGTGACAAAATTTGGTATAGGGACTTAAATAATGGTTCAACAAGTTGTTTCAGTTTTATGAGTAAATGCTAACAATGTGTGCCAATTGAAAAATACAGTATACAAGCAGTAACCATTTTCTAATCATCTCTTATTGCTTCATTCCAATGGGAAAATTAACTTTTGGTGTTTTAAAACCAATTAAAAAACAGTGAGACTCTTTCATCTATGGAGAGGCAGACAATTATTTGATGGCACAGCTACCTGAAGGCATACTTACATAGAATTTTCCCTTCAGATTTTCAAATTACATTGTTTGTGCTTGGGTGAAAATAAATGTTTTGTTGAAATGATCACAGATGCATCTTTAATAAATGCAAGAAATTAAGTATAATGTATTTACACTTTTAAAACATTAGATCAATGCTTCTTGGAGTTTTCTGAATCAAGCTTAATTCCCCTAACTCTTCTAAATGTAAAAGAGCTTCAAGAATTTGTCTGAAAAGGCCAAGATTTAAATAATTGGAAATTAATTGTTCCCTAATTAAGACTAGAACAGTAAGGAGCTTTATTAATAACTTTAGCAAGACATTACGTTACCAAGGTATTTAAGTAACATTTACTCAACAACACATTTTTTATAGTAACTTTTCTTTTAGAACTGTCAAAAGAAAGAATTATAATAATTTAGTCACTTAAGACAATTTGCAAATGTTCGATTTGATTGTATCATGGCAGAGTCTGTGTGGTTTGACGCCACAATGAACTCGCGCTTTCCCATTGCATAAGGAATATCATTTCACATTGAAACTGGACAGGGATCATTACAGTTCACATTTCACTAACATGAGTTGAAAATCTAATTGACATTTTGCTGGATTGCATCTATACGACACTCCACTGTAAATGGCAGCTTCACAAACTGTCTCCTACAGTGATCATTTAAATTGAAATATCTCAGGGGCCATGTTGTTCACCCAGCACAGCATCTTCTGTTTGTCTAAATTTATTGTTCATTGCCATAGTTAAAAACTCATTAGAAAATCACGTTTTTATTAGGCTTCAGACAATAGATTTGGTAGGAAGGCGAAACTATTAAATTTTATTTTGAAAGAATACTGCTAAAGTGCAAATATACAAGAAAGAAATTACAAGAGTAAATATATTAATAATTTTACTCTAAAAGTTAAGAATCTATGGTGGCAAAAATCAGTTAAAAATAAAATGCAAATCTTCCTACTGCTTACCCTTATTATCCACTCATTAAACTGAAAGGGATAAAACTATTGAGAAGTTGTCTGCCTAAAACAGAGGAAATATGAGGATATTATGATCTTTACTAAAACTATAAGTAATGTCATTTATGACTAGATACTAAAATTAATTACAAAAGAATTACATTGGGTATAAATGCTAAAAATGGTATGATTTAGTATGCACACAGCAAAAATAAAAAGAGTTGCATATTTTGTTGTTTTTACAAAATATAATGTGTCAAGCTCTGGTTCTTGTTTTGTTTTGTTTTTTTTTTAAATACTAGTTGGATTTACAGTGGATTTTTTGATACCATATGTAAGGGTAAAAAGATGGAATTTTCTTTGTTAGATAAAAGAGGAGAGGGCCCCTTACTCTCCTCCTCTTAGAGTGTTTCTTTGAAAATATCATAGGCCTGATAAGAAGCCCAACATTTTGATTTTACAATGGGAAATCAAAAACCTTGTTTCTGACCCTTGAAACTGTATTTACCTACAAAAATTAACTCAGGAATCTCTCATAAGGTATATAAAATTCTCTCAAAAGGTGCATTCATTTGTCTCTGAAGGAAATAGGAGAAATTTTATTTGCTTTTATCTTCTACTTTTTTCTTAAGTGTTGAGGAAACGTTTTTTATTTTTTCAGCTTTATTAAGGTATATTTGAAAATATTACATATATATAAGTGTAAAATGTAATGATTTGGTGCACCTATATACTGTGGAATGATAACTATAGTCAATTTAGTTAACACATTCATTACCTTTCATAGTTGTGTGTGTGTGTGTGTGTGTGTGTGTGCACGCACGCACGCACATGTATGGTGAGGACATTTAAGACTAAGATTGTTTTAATTGTAAAACTTTGGAAAAAATAAAGTGAGTCATTTTTAAAGTACTCTCTTGATTTGTATGCCTATTTAAATAGTTTTAATCATTTAAGGTGGTTATCAAGGAGTAATATTCACAATTTAATCTATATAAATCACCACCCAATATCCCCCTCATTCCCCAACTGAAATATAGATCCATTTACATGAAGTACCACATTCTCCATGAACTCTGTCAATACAAGTAGATCCACTATCATTGAATCATTTTAGAAGTTCTAACTCAGCTCAGTGAGAAAATTATTTGATCTCTACCATAAATTATTATACTATTTTGAAGATAATATTTTCCCTGTAGACGATCCTCCACAGAATTACCATAGGTCCACCACTAAACCACTAGAATAGCTAAAATTAAAAAGACTAACAACTTCCAATGTTGGTGAGGAAGTAAAGCAACTGAAATTCTCATGTACTGATGATGGAAGTATAAAATGGTTGAGCCACATGACAAAAGCTTTACAATTTTCTTATAAAACTAAATATATACTTTCTTCTAACCTTCTGACCCAGTAATTGTACAATTCGATTCCTAGTATTTACCCAAGAACAACAAAAAAGTGTGTATGTATATGTATGTTTGTAGATGCTGCATATATCAACAAATGACTTATTCAAGAATGTCCATAACAACTTTATTCATAATTGTCCAAAACTGGAAAAAGTTCTGGTGTTTATTAACTTGTGGATAAAATACTTCTATAAATGACAGATATATGCAACAGCAAAAATGGATTGTGGAAACAAAACCTATGCTGAGTAAAAGAAATGGTAAGAAAAAGTACATATTTCATTATATCATTTATATGAAATTCTAGAACAGTGAACACTATGAGAAGAGCGAGAATAGTAGTTGTTGGAAAGGATTAAGAGCATAATAGAACTTGCCGGGATAACTAAAATTTCTACATCTCAATATTAATTGTGGTTACAAAAGATTACATTTTTGAAAATACTGAATGGCACACTTGAAATTTATTCATTCCATTGTATGTGAATTCTACCTCAAAAAACCCAATTGTCTATAATCAAATACTGAACTCTAATGACATTCTTGAGGATGTGCCTGCAAGTAAGGTATGCTGAGGTTAGAGATTTACTTTGAAGGCAGTAAAAACATGAATTTATTGTTTGATAGAAGGACCTACGGATGCATAGGCATTTGATAAAAATATATAAATGTATATATCATAGAATCTAAGTGATGAGTATTGAGTATTTACTGTATAATTCTTTTAATATTTTTGAATACTTCAATGTTTTCATAATAAATAATGAAGTAATAAAGGGATTTCTAAAATTGTAATAGGCATATAATAGTTGTTAGCATATTAGTTATTTGTTGGGTGGGTAATCAATGGCAGAATTTTGGTATGAAGCCTATTGAAGAATTTTGTTTATTTTTTTCACTCAGTGTCCTTTTTCTCCTCATTCTTTTTTTAAGTTTGGCACATTTCTCAATATCCCCTGCAACTTAATATGGAAACATTATTAGGTTTGGATTAATGATATGCAGGAAATGAAAAATGTCACTTTGGGCTTGTAATACTACAATACATTTCTCTAGCTTTTTTTCTCTCTTTATTTTAAGCTAGAATGCAGGTGGAATGCAATGACCCGTGTTCAACCATGCAGACTCAGACAGGAACCTAGAAAAGAGGCTTGCAACCTATGGTCTGAAATCCAGTGATCCAGTGCCTGTTTTGTGAATTAAATGTCTTTGGAACACAGATGCACTCATTGTTTACATACGGTCTATGGCTACTTTTACTGTACCATGGCAGAGTTGAATGGTTGAGTCAGATATAACATGGTCTTAAACCCTCAAAGTTCTCCCTTACCAAGAACAAACAAACAACAACAATAGTGCTAACACTTTCTCTAGAACAAGAAGATCCCAGAATGAGCTACAGAAAAAAAAAAAAAGGAAAAATATGGCACCAAATTAGAATGGCTAGATGTTTTTAAAAAATAAATTTCTATGAATATAGCTGCTGGTTTTTATTTGTGCTTTTGTTGTTGTGATTCTTTTTGTTGATTTTTTTTGTTCTTTTTATGTAGAATTAAGAAGTATTTTTAACAGACACGACTACTATTTTTCCCAGTTTCTTATTTTATTGTGTTTTATTGTTTCAATGTCATCTGTTTTGTTGTCAGTCCATAAGCTAATTTTAACATCTTCTTATTAAAAAATAAACTACTTGCTCCCAGAAAGCAGTATTTCCTGGTATCTGGCATTTCGAAGCTGAAGAAAAATAACTTTGATCATTCCTATTGTTTCTCTGTTTTAGTGCAACTCATTGGCTTCTGGCATTTCAAAGAAAAGCTGTAGATCTCTTCTCCACAATCCAAAGAGATAGCCTTTCCCATTTAATTTTTAAACTAGTTTTCATCAATGACAATACATTTCAATGTTTATCTGTTGAGGGAGCACCGAATAATATATCTGAAGAGTTGTTTCAGAATGCATTTTTTTCTCTTCTTTTATGCAAGAACTGTGCTGAGATAGTTTTGCCTAGAGAAAGTCATCTGTTTTTCACATTCTAACGATTGATTTAACAGACATCAGCATTGCTATAAATAGAGACAAGATGCCCTACTAGAGAAAGCTCTAGACTTGGAATCTGAACATCCATAGTGAAGTCCAGGTTCGGTATTTATGCCAGAAGACTTTCTTACCTGACTCCTCTCTGGGCTTAGAGCTCTGATGTACCTAAGGAAGAGTCAAGTTACCAGATGATCTCCAGAGTTTCTGCCAGCTTTAAAATCTCAATGACTTACAATTGCTTGGTGAAGGCCATATATAATCATTTAATATCGTACCTTTGTATATTTTATCATTTTACTCTGTATGTTTCATACAGTTTCTTATAAGAAAACTTACTCGACAGTTCAATTTTAAATAAAAAGAGCAGTTAATTTTGTACTTCTCGCCATGTATTATTCATCTTTGTACCATCATGTTTCTATCCACAGCAATTAGCAGTGAGTAAAGCATCATAAGACTTCAGCAAATATTTAATCCAACCTTGCACCCTAAACTATATTCATACATCAGCCAGAGTCATTCTTTAAAAATATAAAGTTATATCAAACCATTCCTCTACTTAGAATCCTCCACAGATTCCCCATTTAGAATAAAAGCTAATGTGCTTACAATATGACTATAGTGTAGTTGACAAGGCCTTAGAAAATCTGTCTCCAGCTACTCTCTCCCTCATTCATTCTGCTCCAGTCCAATCCTTCTGGCACCTTATTGCCTTGGGTGCCTTGTACCAGTTGTTCCTCTAGAAATCCACACGGCTAACTTCACTTCCTTCAATGTTTTGCACAATCTTCACCTGTCCTCAAGAACTTAAATTTTAGCTTCTAGCTGACACCCAACATCCTTGTCATGTTCCCAGTCCTGATCATCCTTCTCTGGGTCTTCCTTCCACAGCAGTCATCACTTTATAACATGCTACTTACATAGTTATTTTTGTGGTGGTTATTATCTGCCTTTCCCCACTAGAATATAAGCGTCATAAAAGCATGAAATTTTATCAGTTTAGTTCATTGAGGTATTTCAAGCAGTTAAGAGTGCCTGGAACAAAAGTGATAATAATATTTGTTGAATAAATTGAAAGAAGGAAATACATGACTAAATTAGTAGATCTTTTTTCTCATTTCCTCTTGAACTATACCCAAAATATACACCTTAACCATGTCCATTTACTATAGCTGTGGATTGTAACAATGAAAAACTATTCATGGGAGGCAGTTTCAACACTTTTGAAAAGTATTCCCAAATCATCAACATAAATGCAAAATCAATTTATTCAACAAAAGAATTTCAAACATACAAAACTTTTTTCCTTGTGTAATACATTTTATTAGACATGGATGAAAACAAAAGAAAGCCAGGTTCCTGTGCCCTCAAGGAATTTTTAAACTCCCTAATAGAACAGATACAAAACATGACTTAAAAGTGAGTCCACACATGTTATTCAAGGGGAAATGAAGAAGGCCCAAGACAAGGAAAAGGTTGAATGTGGTTCTTCCAAACCTTTAGATTCTGACTTGGAACAGTAGAGCTGTGAAGTGCCCCTCTTAAAACCCACTGGCAGTAAATGATGATTTAGTCCTAAGGAAGTATGGGGCAGAACAGATTAGACGAAAGAATTTTAGTAGTCGTAATATCCAGCGCAGTGTTTCTCAAATTTCGATTTGTAAGAATAGCTTTTGTTTAGAATTGTGATCCTCTCTTTATTATAAGAAACAGTTATTTCTCTAGAATTATAGATTGCTGATATCATAGCCCCCTTTACCTTCTCCTGTAACTAATGTGTGTCTCTAGTTATTTGCCACATTGGCCATTTTCACTTTAAATGGAATTTATGAAGCTCCTACTATTGCTTTATAAAACTTTTATTTTCATATTACTCTTTGTTTCCCCAAATCATTTACAGTTAACTGTCTGAAAGCTTTTATCAAAGAAAAACTCTTTCACCGAGCTAGTCCAAGCATTTAAAGCAGTTAATCCCCTATTTTTTAAAGTACTTGTGCTGCTTTTACTGTTATAATGCATACTGTTATGACTTCTAGATTAGGTTAATATGGAAACTCTCCAAAGTCTAACACTTGCAAAGCACACGATTGTTCAACCCGCCACAACCCATGCATTTACTCATAGCAATAAATTCAATCACATTACTTCAGTTATGGCAGATTTACACTCAATCGCTATCAGTCAGTACATTGACTTTAAAATTTGGCTCAGAGTTTTTCATTACCTCTGTGGAACTTCTCTTTCATTGCTATCAGAATTGGCCACCATTTATACGTGCCCTCAGTCCTTACTTTCTAATAATAAATCTCAAATTCATCAACCCCCTTGTCAGGTCTCTCATCCATGGGCAACAGAGCATTCACCTGTTATGCCCCAGAGTTCTGGAATTCCCTGATCCAAACACTCCTCTCTAAATCTCCTGAGCTTTATAAATCCCTTTTTGAGTCTCACTTATTAAAATTTGCTTTAAATATTTGATCTGCCACTGACACGTGCTGTAGGCTTGGCTGTTGTGAAAAAGAAGAAGAAAGGTATTTTTATTTTCCTTATCATGTATGAGGAGGATTGAAATTTCTTCTTCTTCTTTCTTGGTATTTTATATTTTTCATCATTATTTTCTTTCTCCTTTTCATCACCAGCAGAACAATCAAGCAATAGTTTTTGGTTACTAACTAGGGCTTAGAACTAAAGATTTCATATGCTACAAGGCTATAAATAAACTGTCCACAATATCATTACTTTGCATCCTTCAGATGGGCATAGATTTTTTTTTTAGGAGACGACATAAAGTAAGAAGAAAAATAGCTACTTCCTTATAGACACCCTCCTCCATTTCCTAGCCTACATGGAAGATTTCTCTTTATTTTTATTAATAAATATTTTGGCTTACCTCCATTAATTTGTCAAAAGAAAACAGAAAATTACCTTTATTCATACTAAAGGAGATATTATTTTTGTACTGCTATGGTGATATCAATGCTACTACCTCAAGCTTTGATAATTTTAGTCCAAAGTATTCTATTCTTCCCAGGATTTGCCAACATTAAAACAATCCCTTTTCAAGTCTCCCTTGATACATATCTTAGTGCTATGTACACAGTAGGTGTTTTGTAAATGTTTATAGAAAATGAAATCAATTACTTTTGTCTGGCTCTTTAATTTTATTTCTATTTCTCTTTTAAAAGGCTCTGGCTTTCTCTCTGATTCTCTGCTTATTAGAGTACAGTTTTTCTACCATCTTTGTCTCTCTCCTATGGCTGTTGATCAGCCTATTGATCAGGAACCAAAAAGCCAGCCAACAGCCAGAAAAGGGCATTATATTCCAGCACAATTTCCCTCTAAGTGCTTAATGTTCTTTAAACCCCTCATTCAATTAGAAGGCACAAGCTATTACCTACAAGTGCCCCACCACAGAAAATTACAAGCTCATATCTGAGAGATACAGAGAAAGGAAGGCAAAGGTAAGTTAATAGGACATCGTCTGCATGTTTGGTAAATCCTGTGGAGTTTGGGTCTCAAGGTTAATATCAGAGTGCCAGGCTATGGAATTTAAACAGCAGGTAGGTTTCAATAGCACAGAATAAGAGAGAGAACAGAGTACTGATAGATACATTATTCTGTTATTTGAAATGGTTACTGTGCAAAATTCAGCATTTCCTCTGAAACATTTTGAAGCAGATGATTTAGGCCATGGAAAATAATGGCAAAGTTAAAAGTTTTTTTTAAGGTTAAGGTAACATTACTGAAGTAGGTGACCTGATTAAATTTCACTAACTGGTAAAGTTTTGAGAGGTTTGATGTATTTAAGGATAGTAAGAAGAAAGCATTATTTCTTTATGGGAAGGAAGATAAAATTAACATCATAAGACACAAAACTTAACATATGAAGATTATTAGCCATTATCATTGTAGGCAGACACTGAATTTTACAAAAGAATGAAAATTGTGGTGCTTCCACTAGCTATTGCATGCTTTTTCAATAGAAAAGCACATGGCCGGGGTAATAAAATGAAAGTTGGTTTTAATCCTACTTACCTCCTCTCTCTGGTGCCTTTGTGCAATGCACAAATGTACAACTGTACCCGGACACCAGAAAAAGTTCTTATAAAAAATATAAAAATACCAGCAGACTAGACAATCAGTCTCATTATCTATTGCGGGCAAAGTTTGAAGTTTATAACTATGATATGATACAATCTTTTATTTATCTAACAATGAAATATACTTACAGTGGAAAATTAATAAATAATGGGCATAATTATACAAGCTTTGCCAAATCTCAATTAATTTTAAAAATGTCAACTTAATAATCAAGAGTTAGAATTTAGATTAAAGATAGTTGATTCAAGCACAAAGTTTGATGATGGTCACCCTGGAAGCACAAATCCCAAAGAATGAAGGTCAGTGTTCTGAAGTGTAGAAGTTTGGGATCATAGACAAAAGTTAGGGAAGGCAAACAGAATTTCAACATCTTTCTATATAAGGCTTACTGGATAGGTTATAACAATCCGATTAATTGAGGTGGTCTTTTTCTTTCAGGAAATGTGTATTTAACATTCTACACCAAAGAAGTAACAGCCATTGGGTCTTGGGTAACATCTGGTCTGAGTCAGGTACAGGATGGTAAAGTATACAGTTAATCTATAATAAAGATCGGTGATTGAAAAGCAGGCAGGTCCTGGTCTCTGGTTTCTCCTAGTCATTTACAGAAAACGAGCAATGAGGAGTAAAATTAATGTACAGTCTAAGAAACAGAGGTTAGAAACTTGCTATGTGACTCAGTCTCTAGGGCTTAACTTCCTAGCTGGCATAATAAATTTAGAGGGTCCTGAAATAGTATTGTCTTTCACAAAACTAACTTTACGGAGAGGTAAATTTATTTTACAAGTTTTACCAAGAGAAAACTTAAAATGAGACAGAAGGAGTTTGGCTGATGTCAAATATAGTTAGTAAGTGGTAGAGTCAAGACTGGAATCCAGAAAGCATGATTATACAAGGCTTAACCATAATATAAACTATCAACCAAAAGCAGATTATAGTATTTGTTTCATTATTAATGATGTATTCTGTAAAAAATGAAGACTAAATAAACCCCCCAAAACTAAAATTACCCATAATCTCATTATAGAAAAAACTACCATAAGTATTTTGGAGATATTTTCAGGTTTTTTTTTTCTATTGGATAATTTCTGTTAGATAATTTATTTGTTGTTTGCAACCAATGTTTATTACTGAATATTTTCCACTTAAATTTAACACTTCCATAATTTAAGTACATACATATATGCACTTTATAGGCATAAAACTTTACCCAAGAAATCTCATTTTTAATAATGATTTCAATTTTTGTCTTTGCTGTCAATAAAACAATCCTACAAACATCCTTATCACTAAATCTTTAGAATCATTCTTATTTCCCTACTATTTTGAATATTTCTTACAACTTGCCAAGTTGACCTCTTAAAAGTTATACTAATTTACAATCATGTACTATATGTAACAACACCTATCTTCACACTAACTGAAGATATTTTCATTTTAAAACAAAAAAAGCTTTCCAATTGATGAGACAAAGGTGATATTTCAATACTATTTTAATTTCTATTTATTTAAGAATAAGTAATTTGGAATATTTTTAATGTTCATTGATCTTCTATATTTTGGAAAGTATATTGCCAACATTTTGCCTATTTTTAAGATATTGTCTATTAATTTGAAATATCTCTTCATTTTCAAGAATATCACTGATTACCACATTTACAGCTGTCTTTCCCATTTTGTGATTTGTACTTAATTTTGGTTGGGATGGTTCTGCCATGATAAATTTTAATATTTTATGCTTACATACCACAATCCTATATTTTTGTGGTTTGTAGAGTTTTACTTTTTGTGGTTAGAAGGCATTGCTACAGAAAGATCAGACAAATTTATCTTTTCTCTAAAATTCTATGATTTTCATATTTAAAATATTAACATGTGAAAATTATGTTACATGGTATGAAGTAGATATTTAATTCTCACTTTAAATCAGGAATCACTTGATCCAACATTGCTCACTGAATTACCTAATGTTTGTCCACTAATTGGAGATGCCACTTCTATCAATTACATAATTGCTATATATCTGGGGGTCCGATTTTGAACTTTCTGGCCTTTTCCTTTGATCAGCTACATAGATTATTTTACTAATAAAAAAGCCACCTCATATTGATTTTCATTCTTAAAGCTTTCTTGGTTATTTGGCTTCTTATTTTGAATGAATTATAAATTCTTGATCAGAATGTGTAAAAGGATGAAAACAATAAAGAACTCATCAATGTTCAACCCAAAGAATTCAAAAAGAATGGCCTCAATATTAAGATGTTTTTAAAATGTTAGATGAAAATAAAAGAAATGAAATAAGAAAGATAGCCTGGTCTATTAGTTGGATGATTATATTGTAAGTACGTTTATTTTAAATGTACAGAATCATCACATATGTAAAAATTATCCCAAGGAGATGGTTTGTAATGATCTCTGAAGATCTGTATGAAATACATGAAGTGTTTAACTAAAGCCACTTTGCTACTGCCACTACTATTATTAATAGTAACAGGTAGACTATGGGCAGCATTAAATAAAAGAAACTGGATAAATGTAATTAGGCTAACCTTGTGAAAATTAGTGCACTAGGCAACTCAAAGTTTTGAGCCTTTATTAAAGTTATATTTTTCATTGAAATCAAGGAGACAATGTAAAGATTCACTTAAAATATATCTTCTAGGCTGGACACGATGGCTCAAGTCTGTAATTCTGGTACTTTAGGAGGCCGAGGTGGGTGGATCATTTGAAGTCAGAAGTTCCAGAACAGACTGGCCAAGATGCAGAAACCCCATCTCTACTGAAAATACAAACATTAATCATGTGTGGTAGCTCATGCCTGTAATCCCAGCTACTAAGGAGGCTGAGGCAGAAGAATTGCTTGAACCAGAGAGGTGGAGGTTGCAGTGATCCAAGATCATCCACTGCACCCCAGCCTGGGTGACAGAGCAAGAATTTATTTCCAAAAAAAAAAAATATATATATATATATATATGTATATACATATGTATATATATATATGTATATACATATGTGTATATATATATGTATATACATATGTGTATATATATATGTATATACATATGTATATACATATATATGTATATACATATGTATATATATGTATATATATACATGTGTGTATATATGTGTATATATATGTGTATACACATATATGTGTATATATATATGTGTATACACATATATGTGTATATATGTGTATACACATATATGTGTATATATATGTGTATACACATATATGTGTATATATATGTGTATACACATATATATGTGTATATATATGTGTATACACATATATATGT
>CAUYLG010015509.1:0-12872 GCA_963573385.1 Cacajao melanocephalus | reverse complement strand
TAAGCTGTTTATTCTTGTTAGCATTTCATCAAACCTTTTTTCAAGGTTCTTAGTTTCTTTGCATTGGGTTAGAACATGTTCTTTTAGCTCAGAGAAGTTTGTTATTACCCACCTTCTGAAGCCTGTTTCTGTCAATTCATCAGACTCATTCTCCATCCAGTCTCATTCCTTTGCTGGTGAGGAGTTGTTGTCTCTTGGAGGAGGAGAGGCCTTCTGGTTTTTGGTGTTTTTGTCCTTTTTGTGCTGGTTTCTTCCCATCTTTGTGGATTTATCTACCTGCGGTCTTTGTAGTTGGTGACTTTCATGTGGGGTCTCTGAGTAGATGTCCTGTTTGTTGATGATGAAGTTCTTTCTTCCTGTTTGTTAGTTTTCCTTCTAACAGTCAGGCCCCTCTGCTGTAGGACTGCTGGAGGTCCACTCCAGACCCGGCTTGCCTGGGGATCACCTGCGGCAGCTGCAGAACAGTAAGGGTTGCTGCCAGTTTCTTCTTCTGTTATCTTTGTTCCAGAAGGATACCCACCAGATGTCAGCCTGAGCTCTCCTTTATGAGGTGTCTCTTTGGATATACAGGGGTCGGGGAGCTGCTTGAGGAGTCAGTCTGTCCCTTACAGGAGCTCAAGTGCTGAGCTGTGAGCTCCGTCATTCCATTCAGAGCTGCTGGGCAAGGCTGTTTAAGTTTGCTGCTGCAGAACTCATAAAGGCCTTTTTTTTCCAGGTGCTCTGTCCTGGGACGGTGGGGCTTTATTTATAAGTTCTGACATGCTGCTGCCTTTTTTCAGAGCTGCCCTGCCTAGCAAGGACATAGCCTAGTCACAGTCTGCCAGCAGAGGCGTTGCTGAGCTGCCATGAGCTCTGCCCAGCTGCTGTGTGAACTTCCTTGCAGTTTTGTTTATAGAGGTATAGTTAGAACTGCCTCGGTAATGGCTGTCTGCCTCGGTAATGGCTGTCTGCCTCAGTAATGGCGGACTGTCTCTGTAATGGCGGACTGCCTCAGTAATGGCAGATTGCCTCAGTAATGGCAGACTGCCTCGGTAATGGTGGACTGCCTTGGTAATGCTGGAGTGCCTCAGTAATGGGGGACTGCCTCGGTAATGGCAGATTGCCTCAGTAATGGTAGAGTGCATCAGTAATGGCAGAGTGCCTCAGTAATGGTGGACTGCCTCAGTAATGGCAGACGCCCTTACCCCCACAGAGCTGGACCTTCCCGGATCCAGCTGTGCTTGCTGTGAAACTCTCAATCCAGAGCATTTCAGATTGCTGGTCTTTGTGGGGCTGGGACTGGCCAAGCCAGATCACCTGGCTCCCTGTTTCAGCCCCCTTTTTTTCAGTTGAACGGCAACTCTGTCTCCCAGGCGTTCCAGTCGCCTTTTGAAACAGCACCCGGATTTGTGTGAGTTTTTATGCAGAGACCCACTGTGCCAGCTGAAACAGCCGTGCTGGAGACTCGTGGCACTTTTCCACCTGGGAATCTGCTGGTCTGTGGGCAGTAAATATTTGTTTGGAAATGTGGTGATCACTCACCCTCTGCATTTTTGCTGGGGACTGCAATCCAGAGCTGTTCCTATTCAGCCATCTTCTTTGGGGCCATTATTAAGTAAAATAAAGGTTACTTGAACATAAGACCTGTGATACTAGACAGTCTATCTGATAACCCATATGGCTAATGGGCAGGCAGCATTGGACAAAGGGATGATTCATGTCCTGGGTGGGATGAAGTGGTACAACATGAGATTTCATCATGCTTCTCAGAATGGCATGCCATTCAAAATTTACAAATTGTTTATTTCCGGAATTTTCCATTTAATATTTTTGGACCATGGTTGACCATGGGTAACTGAAACTGTGGAAAGCAAACCTGCAGATAAGGGGGAATGATTGTATCCAAAAGCAATACACTCATGGGACATGTTACAACAGACGCTTCCAACTGTCCCCCTTCTCTCTCATGATAGGAGAACTCCTGCTTTTTACCTGGATTCCTGGCATCCCCAATGTAAGGCATTCCCCATGCTACTTTCCAGGTAGGTGTGGCTCCATGTGTCTATGCTGTAGTCAACAAAAGATTAGCTAGAGTTTACATCTTTGGGGTCATGTACTTAGTGTCAAGGATATGGCCTCCACTGCCATTTTATACCTTTCTTGCTGGCTGGAATTCAGATATTAGGAGAGTAATCTTGGACCATGTGGGATAAGGTCAATATTCTAAGTATGGCCAAGCAACAAGATGGAGGGTGCCTGAGCCCTTGATGACTTCTCAGTAGAGAGCTGCCCTAATTGCTCAGATTTTGAGAAAGAAATGAACTTCTCTCCTCTTTAAGGCATAGTTGATTTTAATCTCCGTTAGAGCAGCTGAATTTTATACTATTATGGTTGTATGCCAAATAATTTGCTACTAATAATATTTTAAGGAAGTATGATGGTAAGTTATTTTAGTATAAATTAGAGAAGTTATCCTATTATAACATTACTTGCACTAACTTGTATTCGAAAATGTTTTATAGAGCAAAAGAAAAAGAGTGTCATTATATGTAGCATGTCAAGAATTATGCAAATTCCATGGTGCTCCATCAGATATGTCCAATATGTGAATGCCATCTGTTATGTGTACTATAGGGTCAAAACTGTTAGATTGGAAGAAGAGGCTAAGAAAATTATAATATAAACCATGTTAATATCTATGTATATTATTTGTCTTTATACTCAGATTGTATTCCTTGCCTAAGTAATCAATTTGGCTAATTCACATCATAAGGTAAAACCAAAAAGAGGGCTAGATGCAAAACACCTGCCATCCTTAGAAGGGCCACATGGCGCACCAGACCTACTAGTGGGAAGGAAGCTTAGTGACAGTCAAAATGGCATAATAAGAGTATAATGAGCCAACCAATAAAATGCATGTTCTGCTTACAAAACTGTCAAGAAATAAAAATAGACATATAAGAGCCTATATGAGAGTTAACAAACATTCTTCTATGTACACTGTTAGTAGAATGTGAGTATAGTTTATTGCAAAGAAATAATCAGACAAATGGACAAAGATGTAAAGTACTAAGTTGTTCCTCATGGTGCTAGTCATAATAGTGAGAAATTGGATGTAACCTATATGTCCAACAAATAAGAATTAGCTGAATAAATGTGGTGAATTCCTGTGATGGAATAATTTTCAGCCATTAAAATAGAATTTTTGAAGTTTATTTAACTAGATAATATTGACAATGCAGGTTTAACAATATGTGCAGTATAATCTCGATTTTGAACAAAAAAATCACGCTGTATAGATATAATATACATTTGTGTTTGAAAATTTTAAATGTCAAGGTTACTAATGTTATCTCAGGGTGCAGGAGCTGTCATTTTTATTTTCTTCTGCCCATGCTTATGGAGGTATAATTGACAAAGAAAATCATGTATACTTAAAATATATAATTTGATATATGTATCTATCATTAAATAATCACCACAATCAAGCTAATTAATACATCCATCATCTAAAAAATTGGAAGCACCATTGTATTTGTTTTAAGCTAGAAATTAGTCCAGATAGCCTTGCCCACTGTTGCCAGAAATGGAACGTCTTACCACCTAATATACAGACTATTGAACAGTACTTTTGTTTTTAACCCTACCTTTACTCCTATTACTAGAGCTGCCTCCCAGTGTTTCTAATTATAACAGGTAAAAAGGAAAGAAAACAAGATCAGAGATTGGCAGTTTACATATTTGATGGTGGGGCTGGTGGAGTTCCTGTGTAATTTCTTTTCTCAATGTGGTTTGAAGCAAAGTTATTAGTTCAGAGTAGGAGAAAGAACAGGGAGAGATGAAATAGCCATCTCGAAGAATGAAAAAACAAGCTTTCTATTGAAACATAATGGCATTTTCCATCTACATTGCTATGGACTGAATGTTTGTACTTTGCCCAAAAAATGTATATGTCAAAGTCCTAATCTCCAATGTGATGGAATTTGGAAGTGAGGGCTTTTGGGGGACAATTAGGTCATAAGGGTGGAGCTGTCATGATGGGATTAGTGTTCTTACAAGACGCAGGAGAGAGATGTTCTCTCTCTCCACCATGTTAAGAAAGTTGCAGTCTGCAAACCAAGAAGAAAGTGCTTGTCAGACACCAAATATGTTGGCCTTGATCTTGGACTTCTCAGCCTCCATAACCGTGAGAAATAAATGTTTGTTTAAGCCACTCATCTATGACATCTTGTTATAGCAGCCCAAGCTAAGATAAACATAAAGTACGAATTTGAGCTTTGTGTTTATTAACAGAAAATGGGATGAGCCCACCAAGTATGTGATTGAATTCATCACAGTTTAGCTATACAGAAGAAATTGAAGTTTGGGATTTTCCAAATAATAACAATGGAGAGAAGATAAGGTCATTAAGGTTATTTGCAAGAATGTGATCATAGTGATGAACCATGGAATCGGCCTGAGATTAAGACAAGATTAATAGCACCCCAACCCCAAAAGAGAGTGATGAGGTCAATGGATGAGAGACCTTGATGAGGTCAAATATCAGCTATAATTCTGGAAGTTCAGCAAGTAATCTGAAACTAAAGGAGACAGGTATCTGAAAGTGAGCCATTTGAATCTGAGATGTCAGGGATGGGTGGTTTTGGTTAATGAGATGTTACCAAGCGTGACTTTGGAAGTGGGTTGCTAATACAGAGTGGCAGTAAAAGGACACCGGTAATGAAGAGGTCAATGGATTGAGACCGAGTTGATGGGCATTGAATTCATCAGGAATGATGAAAGTATTGTAAATAAGAGTGGGAGAAAGCAGCATGAATGAGGACAAGACCCAGCAAGGTTGGTAAGCAACAGCACTACAAAAGATGATAGAGTATGTTAGAGACAGAATGCTTGTTCTTAGCTGTTGCAAGGAAAAATTAGCATTTAGACAAAAAGTTTTCTTTGCAAGGCAATTTTACTTAGCAAGGCAATTATACCACTTCCATGAGTCTTTGTAGAGCAGGAGGTTTGTAAGAGGGAGGAGGAAAGGTGGTCTAGAAGCTATAATGAAACTACTATCCCTCTCCTTGACCTGAGTATAAAAGGTATAAAAAAAAAACAATTAAAAAAAGGTTTCCTCTTGAGAAGACCATACTAGCTTTTATAAAGGCAATGACTGGGGTAAACAGCATATAAGACATGCTAGGATGACTCCTAAAATCTAAAGAAGCACATGCTCTCAGTTTTCTTAATTTCTTAGGAATTCAAACTCTTTGTATGTAAAATGAAGAGATAAAATTTAATAGTGTATAAAGTTCTTTCAGCCTCTGAAATATTCTACATGTCACCTTAAACATCTATGATTGAGCAATGTGTATTACCAGGATTAATATTTTCATAATCTGTAACATCACATCTTGACTCAAATCTCTGTTCTATAAACTTCAAAGAAAATAAGTCCACAATGTTTGTTAGTTTAAATAAACTGTTACTTTTTATGGATAGGTCCTAATACTAATTTTTAATAAGATTTCATCTTTGGTTTGTTCTTGCCAATCTCTGCAATTCTGCAGGGTTGTTTTTACACACGTCTTTTGACCTTGATTTTGTTAGGTGCTAATTTTAATGCTCATGTATCAGTTGCGAAGAGCAAAACAGTGACAAGCTCTAATTCTCTTTCCATCATATCTGAGTAGCCTCTATTCTTCTCTTACAGATAATATTTGACTGTGTGAACATTACAAGTGCATCTAAGTTCTGCCAAGTTCCAAATAATGGAAGTGTAACTGCGAGCGAGTATGGTCTCTCTCAGTTCCATTTTATAAAGAATGGTTTTCTCTAAATCAGTGTTTTTAAGCTGCATATTAAAAATCATTAGTGAATTATAAAATTAATTTAGCTTGTCAAAAGTAGCATTTTTAGGGAAATAAATCAAAATTTAAAAAGAAAAAATATTCAAGTGCATATAAGAGTAAGAATTGTTTCCTGAAATTTTTTTCATATATACGGCTATTTACATAATAATATGTCTATCTGTTTCTGTATATACTGTGTCTACATGCAAATATGTTTGAGTGTACTAAGCAATAATGTAAAATTCATTTCTTATTGTGGGCTGTGGTCAAAAAGATTGAGAGCCGCAGGTATAGCAAAATGTGCAAATAGGATTTCTACTTCCTATCCTAGAATATCCCAAGGTCCCTCTTCACACTTTGAGAGAGCAAGTATACTAGTCAGTTTTGCTGCATACCAACTCAGAAATGTCAGTAGATTGCAACAAACATTATTTCTTGCTCATATCATGTGTTGACACCTGCAGGTCTGCTATTGTAGTTCCACATGTGTTTTCATTCTGGGATCTAGATTGAGGGAGTAGCTCCTATTTGGAACATGGCATTTTAATGGCAGACAGGACAAGAAAGAGAAATGGTGGAAGTTTGTGATGCTCAAAGGTGGCATACATCACACCCATTCACATTCCATTGACTAAATTATATTACACATAAAGCCCAAAGTCAATGTAGTGGTATTGTAAACTCCACCTTCAATGAGGCACAACTCACATGGCAACAAGCAAGAATATATAAATTTCTCATCACTAAGGGAGCTAGTATTTGGGAACAATAATACAATCCTCCAGAACAATGTGTTTCTCTCTTTTCCCTTTCTAATCCCCACGTGTGACAAAGGAAAAGGGAATTCACATTCCCCAGGTAGGAAAGAGGCCAAGGTAATGGCTAATATGAGTTGTAGCCTGGTTAGTTTCCTCTAGGTTCTGGTCAAATACTTAATTTGAGCCACTATCTTGCGAATTGACTGAGGTCTTTAAAGCATAACTAGAACAGAGCAAATTGATCCATGTACAAAAAAAAAATACCTAGAAACATATAAGGAGGAAAATAATAATCACCAAGAAATCAAGTAAATTCCACAAACTAAAATTAGTTATCCAAAAAGGGGTTAACATAGGTCTTCTTTTTAAGGGCACCAATCAATTTTTATAAACCAAGAATAAATAGCACTAATGAAACTTAAAGAGAAAGTGAATTTTTAAGGTGTATCTTGAAGGGACTCATTTTCTGTTCTGTTCTCCTATGGAAGTTTACATAAGTAAATGTTATAATCATTTCCTCAAGATCAAATTATCAGAGATTATGCATTCCAGTGTTTCTTTCTTAATTCAAAAATAGTTCAGAAACCTAGTCATGAAGATAAGGAACAACTAATAGTAAATCCTATGAATGCCTATGACTCCCTGAGAACCCTTCAAAAATGACAAATGAGATATTCATAAGTGAACATTATTTTAAAATTTTCAACTAGTATGAATCATTCCAAACCAAATTACACTAGAAATGTCCTATCCATATTAAATCCTAAATTATGCACTTAAATGGCTAACTAATAATTTATTCTTTGAAAGAACATGAACAAGACTCCAATCAATTTTCATGACACAGGCCAAGCAAATATGAAACTACCGCCAAGTCCCAACTGTTCCATCTTAGCAACTTTACAAAAAAAAAATATTGAATGGAAAACTAAACAGTTTTTAAAATAATGTAGCTATAAACAAAATGAAATGTGTGCATGAGTGTGTGTGTGTGTGTGTGTGTCTGATCTCATCAAAGAATGTATGTATTGACTTGAGAAATGGAGTTCCAATAAACCGAGGTCACCACTAGGGTCATCACTAGGCCATATGGTAAGCCTTCTTGCTCCGAACACTTTTGTGCAGTACACAAGCACACATCTCTATGTAATGGCCCTAAAGTCTTGGGCAAACTCCATCTTATTCATCAAAGAGAAATATTCAACACCTATTTCATTCCCAAGTGGACACTTACCTCAGTGGTCTCAACCTTAAAGGGAAATTTGAGAAGAGCCAAAGTGGCACTTCACTTTGCTGTGGCCTAAGAATGACTTCTGTTGATTATACAATGTGGTGCTCTCATTTAATTGTGAAATCAGGAGGGCTGAGGTGTGAAGGAAATCCCCCAGATATCCTAAAAAAGGCCACCCCACCCATCACCTAAGCTCTGAGTAGAACACAAAATATAGAGTTTCTATTTCCAGACAAGGTAACTGACCTGGCTCTTGAGAGTGATCCAGGAAGCAAAGGTGTTGCTTAAAGAAACACCCAACTACTTTGCTCATAAGGAAAGGAGTAAAGAGTTCTCCTAAAGAACAGATGAGACGTAGAATGTTTAAATTAAAGGAACAATAAGAGTTATTCAATCGGACCCTTTCATTTGACATATAATGAAAGAAATTCAAAGCATTTTGATGACTCTCCCAACATCACCTAGCTAATTTTTGTCGAAACTTAGATTTGAATCCACATCTCACTACTCATAGATGATTGTTCCTTCTGCTACAATTATAAAACCCCAGTTGCAGCAATAAATTCTCAACAAGGGAAAATAGCCAGGATATTAGTGAATAATATTCAATGATGGGGCAAAAAAGGACCTCCTGGAGTGACAGAAATATTCTATATCTGATTGGAATGTTGTTCATACATGTGTATATATTTGACTGTACAATTGAACTCATGGAGATAGAGAGTAGAAGGATGGTTACCAGAGGCTAGGAAGGGTAGTGGGAAGGTGGGGGGCAGGTGGGGATGGTTAATGAGTACAAAAGAAAGCAGTTAGAAAGAATGAATAAGACCTACTATTTGATAGCACAACAGGATACCTATAGTCAATAATAGTTTGATTGCATATTTTTAAGTAACTTAAAGAGTGTAACTGGATTGTTTGTAACTCAAAGGGTAAATGCTTGAGGTGACAGATACCCCATTATCCATGTGCTTCACATTACATATCTATAGCATAACTTCTCATGTACCCCATAAATATATATACCTACTATGTACCAACAAAATTTAAAATAATAATAAATAAATGTTTTAAAAAGAAGACATAAGAGGGAAAAATCTATCTGACTAGCTTCTGCATATCTCCTATTTCCTACTGGCCAAAGTTTTCTCATACATTTCCCAGTAATATCAACTGGCCCCTGGGCAGTTGCTCAAAAAGCCAGATTACACACCCCACAGTGTGCTTCTTATGAGTCTGAATGTGGAGGGGCGACCCAGTGCAGATGGGACACCAAAAAAGTGGGTAAAAAGAAGGAAACAGTCAAAAGAAACCTGAGATGGTATGTAAGGTTTGTAATCCAATACAGCTTAGCAAGGAGGTTGCAGTATAATATGTACCTTATCCTATTTTTATTAAATAAATAAGAATGGAAGAACATACACCAAAATATTAATAATAATCATCTCTGGAGTAGTAAAATAAATGCTGATTGTGTTTCCATCTTTTCTCTGTATTTCATAAATTTCTACCTACCAAAAAGAAATCAAATACTCAAGTCTCCTCAGTACATCTTTTTCCATGAACCTTACCAACTTTAACACTTCATGCCATAATGATGTTTTGAGGCTTACAGAGAAGGGTTACTTGGGATTTAGTCACTACACTCAGCATATACAGCAAACATTGCATATAATAAAAATCACTTTAAAAAACTCCTTATTGAAGTAGTTTATTACCCATAACAAATGATAACTTGAGTACCATCTATAAACTAATTCTTAGGTCCCCTAAAATTTGAGAACTTCTGAGTGTTACTGAAGGAAGTAACACAATCAGAAGCAAACAAAACTGCCATCAAGATAATGCTCTCAGCCGGGCGCAGTAGCTCACCCTGTAATCCCAGCACTTTGGGAGGCTGAGGTGGGTGGATCACCTGAGGTCAGGAGTTTGAGACCAGCCTGACCAACATGGAGAAATCCCGTCTCTACTAAAAATACAAAATTAGACAGGCATGGTGGCGCATGCCTGTAACCCCAGCTACTCAGGAGGCTGAGGCAGGAGAATCACTTGAATCTGGGAAATGGAGGTTGCAGTGAGCCAAGATCACACCATTGTACTCCAGCCTGGGCAACAAGAGTGAAACTTTGTCAAAAAAAAAAAAAAGAAGATAATACTCTCACTCTGGGTACCCATATGGTTACCTTCCTCCCTTTGGTCAGGTTTCCACTCAGGTATACTCTCCAAATGCATAGGATGGCTTGCAGGAGGAAGATGAGAAACAGAGTCCTCAGCAATCTACTGTAAGATTCCAGGAGCAAGATTATGAAAGGATTAAGACACAGGTGCAAAGAAGAAGGGATTTCCAATATATTGGTATTCCTGTTCAGTTCAAAAATATAAACTGAATCCATTGAAAATGATCATGATTTAATGTTTGAAAATGCAACTTTCATAATGTACATATATGCATTGGAATAAAGAACACATAACAATGAAAAAATGGAACCTCTACAGTGCCTCTTCGCAACTGCCATATCTGAAAGAGTAGCTCCTGTTGACCTCTACTCTTTTAATCTGTTTTATTAAGCCGATAGCATTTATCACATCCTGACAGTACATTAAATGCCCAGTTGCTAATATGTTTGTTCAATGTCTCCTCACTAGAACATAAGTTCTGTGACAGCAGGAACTTTGTGAGTTTTGTTCATTGCTGTATCCTCAGTGAGCTTAGAAGAATATGTGGCACAAAATAGGTGTTCAATAAATATTTGTTAAAGAAGAGGAACTATTAAATCCTTCATCTGTTTTTATTTTGTTTGTTTCCTTTAGTCTGATTTAATATTAAGCCTGTAGAATATTAATACACGTTCTGAGATATATTTGTTGTTTGTTGTTTCAAGGAAGCTAGTTCACTGTTCTTTTTTTAGGCACAGGTGTTAGCAAAATCAGAGCATTAATTGTACAGTTTAGGAGGAAATAAAAATAGGGCCATACTTTAATGACTGAACTCTGTTTAATAAACCATTTCACAAATTTTGCATTTTCATGTTTCCTTTCTAAACCATTGAGTTCACGTAGAATTCTTACAAAAATTGTTTCTTATTCTGTCATTCTATGCTACCAAAATACAGTGATTTTGTTTGGCATATCTTTATTATTCTATATATTCTGCAATTGATTTATGCCAATACATCTCTTGGATTAAATATTCCAGATTAAATATGACTTGTAGAACACAATTTATCCAGTATATTTACTAATATCTTTCAAATTATTATGTTGTACTCTTCTGTAACCTGCTATAATCTGGTCATTTTGAAGGCCAGGCAGGGTGGCTCATGCCTGTAATCCCAGCACTTTGAGAGACTGAGGTGGGCAGATCACAAGGTCAGGAGTTTGAAATCAACCTCAGAAACATGGTGAAATCCATCTCTATTACAAAAATTTTTTTTAAATAGCTGGGTGTTGTGGTATCTGCCTGCAATCTCAGCTATTCAGGAGGCTGAGGCAGGAGAATCATTTGAACCCGGGAGGCGGAGGTTGCAGTGAGCCGAGATTGTGCCACTGCACTTCAGCCTGGGTGACAGAGCAAGACTCCATATCAAAAACAAAAACAAAAACAAAAACACATTTTACAAATATGTAAGGTTATTTAATGAGTTTAACCTGACCAGACTTTATGCCTTGCTTTTTAAAAAATGTTTATGTGCTGTTTTGAAATTATGAGTAAAGGATGCTTCTGAGGAGATGGAGAAGAACATTTTAAATGTTTAAATTTAGGCCAGGCTCAATGGTTCACACTTGTAATCCCAGCATTTTGAGGGGGGCCAAGGCGGGTGGATCACCTGAGGTCATGAGTTCAAGACCAGCCTGGACAAAATGTTGAAACCCGGTTTCTACTAAAAAATACAAAAATCAGCTTGGCATGATGGCACACACCTGTAGTCCCAGCTACTTGGGAGGCTGAGGCAGGAGAATCACTTGAACCCAGGAGGCAGAAATTGCAGTGAGCCAAGATCACACCACTATACTCCAGCCTGGGTGACAGAGAGAGATTCCATCTCAAAAAAAAAAAAAAATTAAATTTATACCTCATCTCATTCCATAACATATTTCAGATAATTCATAATAATATATAGACTCTATGAGGTGAAAAAATATATAAGAACTCAAACACAAGAGAAAATAAAATAATAATGGTAAGATGTAACTAGAGGAAGATACTTTTTCCTTGGAAGGCATAGAAGGAGAACAGACTATGAATAACTATATTTGATTGTTTTTTCCCAGTCAGGTAATCATGAAAAAATTCTATACCATGAGAACAGAGGAGCAAATGATTCCATTCTCTCTGAAATAGATTCAACTCAAGAAAAAAAAAAAACAATTTTAAAATATCTCTTTAATGTTTGAAATAGAACAAAATTTTTCCTGGCTGAGCTGGGGCCTCAGAGTCCACATACCAAGGTCAGTGTCCAAAGTAGGACTACTATACCACCAGAGGATGTGAATAACAACCTATCAACCCATTTAAGAGTGAATGGAAGCCATCAGGACTTTTTAATGTTTACTTTTATATTACCCATTTAAATTTACATTTTTTGATTCTGTAATTTTATCTTACACTTTTGGTATAATACTACTTTTCAGTCTATTTTCAAAGTACAAATATTTTTTAGCCAAAAATTGGTATCAGTATACACACACACATACACACATGTATACATGTACATATACAATGTGTGGTTTCGTGTTCTCTTTTTTTTCAAAGCATTGCATCACAAAGAATTTCTTATGCATTAAATATTAATTGAAAAAAATAAATGTATTGAGTACATTATATGACTGGGTCATAAATCATTTAAGTGTAATCACCAGTTGCTGGAAAATCAGGTTGTTTCCAATACTACCTATTTTATTGTAATTTTTGTTTTAAGAGTCTGAGTCTCGGAGGAGAGATCCAAGATGGCCGATTAACAACAGCTCAGGATTGTAGCTCCCAGTGAAAGCGCAGAGAGCGAGTGGACGCCGCACTTTCAGACGAATTTTTGTTGCCCACAGACTAGGAGATTCCCGGCGGAGGAGCCA